>PVIY010010426.1:0-49476 GCA_004026745.1 Myrmecophaga tridactyla
GGCAGCTAGCAAACTAGAACAGGTCCATCAAGAGAATTGATGGGATGGAGACCAGTTACCTGGGCCCTGAGCAGAGGGAATTCTCAGGATGGGGAGGGGAATCTGTCAAGAGAGTGGAGTAGGGTGCACTATGTATGTGGAAGTGGGGACTATGGGAATGGGGTTGGGGGCTGATAGGAGGTTCAGCACAGGGTTATCTCGTGGGCCCAGCTTAGTTGAGTGGCATCTTCATCCCTGACCGCCCAAACTTCGCAGATGTGGACCCCCACCCCTTCCCTCATTCCTAGCTGCCTACAGGTTCCATCTGCCATTGCCTTAGCAGCTGACTGACTATACCATGTGGATATTTCCTTACAACTCCCCTGGAGATCTGTAAACCCAAAAGGAGCCCCGGGGGGGGGGGGGCTCAGTGGGCTGGGAGGAGCTCCTTATCCTGTAAGGGGCAGAGGTCCTGTTCTACTGAGCTAGCTCCTAACACCCAAACTGGATCAGTGCTTATGGACTCCACATTGCCTTTATAATTTTTTTCTCCTTTTAAAAAATTTATTTGCCTCTTTTACAGGATATGCTATCCCACTTAAATCCATCAAGGACTATAAAGAACTGTAATTCCTTTTGCTCTATGAAAAGGGGGGACAAGGAGTTAGATCTGGTAGTTAAGATAACAAACACCACCTATTATCATAATGGAATGAATTCAGTTGTGATCCAAATGCAGGAACATTAGAGGGTTCTTTGTGTTTTGCTAAAAAGGGGTACTATAGATCATTCTGGGTCACTTTCTTGGTGTATTGCCAAACAGAAAGGAAAATGAAATTGGGAAGTTCCAGTTAGGCAGTTCTTTCCATAATGCATGATGCTGCAAAGACGTGCCCTTGCTTGAATACTGTTTCAAGGATTCTCTATTATCATGCTTCCTGGGCTAAAAGAATCTTCAGCTAAGGTCAATTGGAAATTTGGCGTCTGAGCAGATATTTCCCAATTAGATAATGACTTTTTATAACTGCCTCTGTATCTGGTCCAAGTCTTGGGCAGACGGGAAATGATCGATCTGCTTATTGAGCCAAATTTTGCATTACGATAAATTACTTGGACAATTCTTCCATTTTAGTACTTCACTCCTTAAACAAAAAGTGTGTGACAAAAGCAAGTATGCCCAGGGATCAAAAAGTACAATCAGTATGCATCACTTAGTATGCATCAGTTTTCAGTAGAAACAACTTATACAATGCATAAGCCCTGAAAAAGCAAAGGAAGAAAATCAAGTTATTATTTGTATACTTTCAAGGAAGCTCATCTTCTTACTAAACTGTTAAAAATTATGGTGAGTGCCTCGTCTGTGTTCCTGAAGAATTTGCTAACTGGCCTCATAAAGTTTCAGCTTAACAAAAATCTAGTTATAATATACTCTGGAGATACCTCTGTCTTCTGCAGAATTTCCCAACATCACCATTCCTTCTTTGAAACATGGTGAAGATTTAACTTGTTTAGATTTTCCCAGTGACCAAACAAATTCAGTAAGTTGCTTTTTAAAAACAGTTAATGTGGTTGGACAACATTTCAAAACCGATATCACACTTTGAGGAGTCTGATCCTTGTTACTCTGTTCTGGGAGCCTAGAAACACCCTTTCTAATTTCCAGGAGCAGCCGTGCTGGAAATTTTTTCATAAGGGACAAGGGTACAAGGGTGGAGGTGGTGCAGTTGCTTTGGTGAGTAAGTTGGATACAGTGAGGGGTGGGGAATGAGAGGCAGCCTGGAGGTATTTGGTCCTTTCTCTGCACAACTCTTCTGATCTAGTTTGCTAGCTGCCGGAATGCAACACACCAAAAATGGATTGGCTTTTAATAAAAGGGGATTTATTTTGTTAGTTCTTCAGAGGAAAGGCAGCTAACTTTCCACTGAGGTTCTTTCTTACGTGGGAAGGCACAGGATGGTCTCTGCTGGCCTTCTCTCCAGGCCTCTGAGTTCCAACAACTTTCCCCAGGGTGATTTCTTTCTGCATCTCCAAATGCCTGGGCTGAGCTGCGAGTGCTGAGATGAGGTATGCCAAGCTGCTTCGGCTGTGCTACATTGTGTTCTCTCATTTAAGCACCAGCCAATTAAGTCAAACGTCATTCATTGCAGCAGATTGCGGATGTAATGAGCAACAGATGAGGTTCACGTACTATTGGCTCATGTCCATAGCAACAGAACTAGGTGTCTTCACCTGGCCAAGTTGACAACTGAATCTAACTACCACACCTGCATACATCATCCATGGTTTGGCTCTTTCCCTGTCCTTGCATGAAATCTCTGGTAGAGCCCATCACCCCTCCAGATCTTTTATGTCCAAAGAGCAGTACCATTTTAGCAACAAATGTGCAGTCCATGTAACAAACAAATTCTATGCCCTTAACCAAGTGAGAATGTCTCTCCTCCTGCGGTAGGTCAGGCCTGAAAGCCACAGCGGAGAGATCCAATGCACCTGTTCCCCCAATTCACCTCCACCCCTGCTCTCTTACTGTCAAGCAGCAGTTTCTGACCCTTTGAGAATAGTGCTCTAGGGTGGGGTCCGGGATTAGGAGAAAAGGGTATAGTCCTGTATGGCTCACACAGTCAGGTCTGGCATTGATCCTTTTGATTTGGTGGGTGCTCAAAACCCACCTGCTCTGGGCAATTTTGTAGGTTTCGTGGTGGTTCCCCACCCAAGCCCCACCAAGAACCTCCTACTGCAGTTCCCAGCCTAACATATAAACCTGGGCAAAATCAGATGTAAAAGTTGATCAAGAGCAGCTGGAAGGACAAAAAGAAGTCAATTAAAGATATATTCTTCCATAAGGTTGGATGGAGCAAAGTAGAAGGGGTCTGACTGTCTGCTGGTGTAATTTATTGGAGTTCATTATCAGGCCATATTAGTTATATTTAGGGCTGACTGGATATAGCAAACAAAATCCCAACATGTCAGTGACTTCAGCAAGATAGAAATGTCTATTTCTCTCTCTCTCTCTCTCTCTCTCATGTAAGAGGGAGATGGCACCGGGGCTGATATTGTGGATCTATAATATATCTTCTATCCTCAATGTCAACTCATGGCTCACAATGGCTGCTTGGACTCCTGCCAACCTATCTGCATCATAGGCTGGAAGAAAGAGGAAAGGCCAAAGAGCAAAAAGTGTCCTCTCTCAGATCAATCAACTCCCTTTATCAGCGTTCATGGAGTGCTACCCAACACTTCCACTTGTATCTCATCAGCTGTGATTTAGTGCTCAGATCTAGTTTCCAGGGAGCTTGGGAAACTTATTTTATTCTGGAGGTTGCGTAAGAATTTTGATAGCTAAATATCAGGAGCCTACCCCTAAGGAGGAAGGGGAGACTGCAACTGCTGTGGATAAACAGCCTTTGTATCACATGGAAATACTAGAAAACCAATGACTTTAAAATCCCTTTCTTCTTTTGATATATAAAGTTTGTCAACATTATTAAATATTGTCCAATGTGATCTGGTTTGTAATGACAGATACCAATTTAAGGTGATGCAAGAATCGTGAAACATTTGATGAGAGATGAAGCAAGCAAACCAGGAGTGCTCAAACCACAGTGTCTCTGGCTCCCGAATGAACAATTTGGACATTCTGACCATATATCTGATTTTAAAAAATGAGAATATATATAGCCTGGCATCTTCTCTGAGAGTTTGATGAAAGACCAGAATGTTTAACTGTGAAGTCACTTCTGTGAAATTATTGGGGTCACTTTCTGTTCTTTTGAGAATTTATTCAGTTGGATAAATAGGAAGAGCGTGCCTGCTATGTGCCACACACTATGGCAGAAGACCATAAAATCTAGCATAAGGGTTAATAGCACAACCTATTTTTTAAGAAACAAAAAAATGATTCATAAGAAAGTAAATCCCATGTGGGCAGGCATTTTTTGTCTGTTTTGTTCCCTGATATAACAAGTGTCTAGAACGGTGTCTGGCATAGCCTAGGAATCAAATAAATATTGTTAATTCATTCATGAATGAATGAATTTTAGAAGACACTGGCCTGTGACTCATTCTCTAAAAAGCATATCTTGGAAAAGAAAAAAAAGGCATATCTTGGAAAAAATAATATAAATCTGCTAGAAAGGACCTTTCAACAGAGCAACTTATTAATCAAATTGTACTTAACGCTGACAATTTAAAGGTGTCATATGAAGAATTATTTGATAAAGTGAAGTATCCTTTCATAAAGGGAATTCTCACCCTTATTTTGTTTGACAAATCTGGATTTTCATACATGATATTTGCAAAAAGTGGCCTCAACTCTACTTAGTACCCTGAGGAGAACAGAATGTAACTTGACATGGAGCTACAAAAGATCAATCCTATAAAATAATTTTTTACTATGACAAAGTTATAGTCTTGGTGAATTGATCAGTTAAGTAAAGCGTCTTCTCATATTTCTTCCTCCCATGAAATAAAAATCTGGGGAATCGAGGGACTTCCAAGAAGATGGCCATCTAGAGTAGCTTGAAATTAGTCCTGCTCCAGGGAGAAGTTAGAGAAGGGACAGGAGGGCAACTGAGGTGGCAATTTGGTAGTGCGACTGACCTGGGAGAGCCTTCTGCACCACATGTGGCAGCCTTGGTTGCAGAGACCGAGGAACTGAGATACAGAAGCTGGAATCTGGCGAGGAGGCGTGGAGCTGCAGAGCCTGCCTGAGTGCACAGACAGGAAAGCAAGACTAGGAAGTAAGCCAGGCTACATTCCTTGGGTGCACTACACTCACCAGCACAGTCCGGTGACCGGCAACTCACCCCACACCCATGCACCCAAACCCCATCACCTGCTCCCATTCCCCACACTCCAGGCACCCTCACCCCACCAGCACCCCAGTGCACATACCCTACACCCCCACCTCAAGTGCAGCCCAACCCAGCACTCCTGCACACCTCCTGAGCACTACCTCTCCCTCCCTCTTCCCTGCAGGGTGTTGCCAGTACGTAAATGTTGTAGGCACTAAACTCCATACCCAGGCTACCCCTGCCCCCCCACCCCGCCCATAGTGTCACACAGCCTCACCCCCTCCTCCATGAGCTCAGTGCATCCGTTTACAGCACTCCCAAGTCCATGCATGTGCACGGGCCCCCAATCACATCATTCAGCTCTGGGAACCGCACTTTATAGCAGTCATAGAACTGTGAAGCGCACAGCCCTCAGCCCCACTTCCCAGCTACTTGAAAGTGCTGCCCTGAACAGCTGGGTCACATCTGCCCCCAATCCAGGAAGGCATAATGCGGACCTGCTGCCACAGCTCTATACATGCACAGAAAGGGCCCCACGCCTTAGACCAGTGCATACCAGGGTTATGTCCCTCAGACCAGTGCACCTGTACAGCTACATCCACCTTGGCTATTGGGCACCCATATTCACAAACATCAGCAGAACATCCCTAACCTGCCCTGAAACAAATCACTGTACTGAGTGCTCCACCCCATGCCCTGCTCTCTGCTGTACAACCATCCCACAAACACAAGGCCTTAGAATACTGAAAGAAACCAACTCTCAAAGTAAATCAATCAATATCTTTACATGTCACAAAGACTGCAGAAGATCACCAAACATATCACAATGCAGACAGATATAGCCCTGCCTAATGACCAAATTAAAACACCAGAGGAGACACAGACATTGGAACAACTAATCAAAGATGTTCATACAACTCTACTTAATAAAATAAGCAGGATAGCACATGACATAAAGGAGATTAAGAAGACAGTAGAAGAGCACAAAGAATAAATAGAAAAATAGTGGAAATTACAGAGATTAAAGACTCTGTTGAGCAAATAAAAAACATACTAGAGGCAAACAACACCAGATTTGAAGAGACAGAAGAAAGAATAAGTGATATAGAGGACAGGATAATTGACTTCGAAGACTCAAAACAGCAAAAAAGATGGAAAAAATTGAATGAGAACTGAGGGAAGTGATAAACAAAACAAAGTGCACAAATAGATTGAAAGGGAAAGGATGGAAAAAGATTTTCCATGCAAGTTGTAACCAAAAGAAAGCAGGAGTAGCTATATTAATATCGAACAAAATAGACTTTAAATGTAAAGACATCAAAAGAGACAAAGAAGGACATATACTAATTGAAGGGTCAATTCTCCAAGAAGATATAATAATCATAAATGTTTATGCTCCCAATCAAGGAGCTCCGAAGTACATGAGACAGACATTGGCAAAACTGAAGGGAGTGATAGATGTTTCAACAATAATAGTAGGAGACTTCAATACACCACTCTCCTCTATAGAGAGAACAACCAGACAGAAGATCAACAAGGAAACAGAGATGTTAAATAACTTGACAAATGAATTAGACCTAACAAATATATATAGGTCATTGCACTCCAAATCACAAGGTTATACAATCTTCTCTAGTGCTCATGTAACATTCTCCAGGATAGATCATATGCTGGGGCACAGAACAGGTCTTCATAAATTTGGAAACTGAAATTATTCAAAGCACTTTCTCTGATTACAATGGGATGAAGCTGGATCTCGAAAACCACCAAAGAATGAGAACGTTCAAAAATATATGCTGTGGCAGTTAGGTTCAGGTGTCAACTTGGCTAGGTGAAGGTGCCTAGTTCTATTGCTGTGGACATGAGCCAATGGCATGTGAACCTCATCTGTTGCTGATTATTACATATACATTCAGCTAGGAGGGGTGCCTGGTGCAACAAATGATGTTTGATTTAATTGGCTGGTGCTTAAATGTGCTACCTCAACGTGGCACAGCCCAAGCAGCTCAGCACACCTCATCCCAGCACTCACAGGTCAGCCCAGGCTTTTGGAGATGCAGAAAAGAATCACCCTGGGGAAAATTGTTGGAACCCAGAGGCCTGAAGAGAAGACCAGCAGAGATTGCCCTATGCCTTCCCATGTAAGAAAGAACCTCAGTTGAAAGTTAGGTGCCTTTCCTCTGAAGAACTATACATTAACTTTTATTGAAAGCCAATCCATCTCAGGTGTGTTGCACTCTGGCAGCCAGGAAACTAGAATATATGGATATTAAATAACACACTCTTAAACAACCAATGGGTCAAAGAAGAAATTGCTCAAGAAATCAGTAGCTATCTGGAGATGAGTGAAACTGAGAATACAATTTATAAGAACTTATGGGATGTGGAAAAGGCTATGCTGAGAGGGAAATTTATTGCCCGAAATGCCTATATTAAAAAACAAGAAAGAGCAAAAATCAAGAACTTAACATCAAACCTGAAGGAATCGAGAAAGAACCGCAAACTAACCCCAAAACAAATAGGAGAAGAGAAATAACAAAGATTAAAGCAGAGTTAAATGAATAGGAGAACAAAAGAACAATAAAAAGAATCAATAAAACCAAAAGTTGATTCTTTGAGAAAATTAATAAAATTGATGGGCCACTAGCAAGACTGACAAAGAAAAAAGAGAGAGGATGCAAATAAATAAAATCAGAAATGAGAAGGGGTGTGTTATCATAGACCATGAAGAAATAAATGAAATCATAAGAGGATACTATGAACAACTATGTACCAACAAACTACACCACTTAGATGAAATGGACAAAGTCCTAGAGACACACAAACAAGCTACACGAACTCAGGAAGAAATAGAAGATCTCAACAAACCAATCACAAGTAAAGAGATGCAATCGGTCATCAAAAATCTTCCTACAAAGAAAAGCCCAGGGCCAGATGGCTTCACAGGGGAATTTTATCAAACATTCCAGAAAGAACTAACACCAATCCTGCTTAAAATTTTTTCAAAAAATTGAAGAAAAAGGAACTCTACCTAACTCATTTTATAAAGCTAATATCAAAACCGGGTAGAGATGCTATAAGAAAGGAAAACTACAGGCCAATCTCCCTAATGAACATAGATGCAAAAATTCTCAATAAAATATTAGCAAATCAAATCCAACAACACATTAAAAGAATTATACATCATGGCCAAGTGGGGTTTATACCAGGAAAGCAGGGATGGTTTAACACAAGAAAATCAATTAATGTAATACAGCACATTAACAAATCAAAAGGGAAAAATCACATGATCATCTCAATTGATGCTAAAAAAGCATTCAACAAAATTCAGCATCCTTTTCTGATAAAAACACTACAAAAGATAGGAATCAAAGGTAACTACCTCAATATGATAAAGGGAATATATGAAAAACCGATAGCCAGCATCTTATTCAAAGGAGAGAGGCTGAAAGCCTTCCCCCTAAGATCAGGTACAAGACAAGGAGGCCCACTGTCACCACTATAGTTCAACATTGTGCTATTAAAACTTTTAAAACCTATTATAAAGCCACAGCGGTCAAAACAGCGTGGTACTGGCACAAAGACAGAAGCATTGACTAATGGAATTGAATCAAGAAGCAGAAAAAGACCACCAAATCTGTGGTCAACTGATTTTTGACAAGCCCCCAGATCCTCTGAACTGAGACAAAACAGTCTTTTCAATAATTGGGCATGGAAGAACTGGATATCAATAGCCAAGAGAATGAAAGAGGACCCCTATCTTACACCCTACACAAAAATTAACTCAAAGTGGATCAAACACCTAAACATAAGAACTAGCATCAAAAAATTTCTAGAAAAAAATGTAGGAAACATCTTCAAGACCTAGTATTAGGAGGTCACTTCCTAAATTTTACACCCAAAGCACAAGCAATAAAAGAAAAAATAGATAAATGGTAACTCCTCAAAATCAAATGCTTCTGCACCTCAACAGACTTTTGTCAAAAAGGTGAACAGGCAGCCAACTCAATGGGAGAAAATATTTGGTAATCACCTATTAGACAAAGGTTTAATTTCCTGTACATTCAAAGAAATCACATAACTCAACAACAAAAGAAAAAGCAACCCAATTAAAATAGGCTAAAGATATGAATAGGCATTTTTTGGAAGAGCAAATACAGATGGCTCAAAAGCACATGAAGAGATGTTCATTTTCACTGGCTGTAAGGGAAATGCAGATCAAGACTACAATGAGATACCACCTCACACCTAAGAGAATGGGTGCTATTAAACAAACAGGAAACTACAAATGTTTGAGAGGATGTGGAGACACTGGGAAACTTATGCACTGTTGGTGGAAATATACAATGGTGCAGCCACTATGGAAGACTGTTTGGCGGTTCCTTAGGAAACTCAACATCACGTTGCCCTATGATCCAGCAATAGCATTACTTAGTATATACTCAGAAGAGCTGAAACCATCAACACAGACATTTCCACACTGATGTTCAGAGCAGCATTATTCACGATCGCTGAAAGATGGAAACAAACCAAATGCCCATCAACAGATGAGTGGATCAACAAAAGGTGATATATACATACAATGGAATATTATGTAGCAGTAAGACAAAATGACGTCCTGAAGCACATGAGAAGATGGATGAGCCTTGAGGACATAATGTTGAGCAAAATTAGCCAGACACAAAAGGACAGATACAGTCTGATTCCACTTTTATGACCAGCATAAAGGTAAAATCAGAGGCTTATAATACAGAATATAGAGGACTTAGAGATACAAAGAAGCTGGAGTTGGGTGAACTGTTAGCTAATGAGGTTGGATTCCAATGTAAGGGAATAGATAGGAGCAAAGGTGATTTCTAGTTGGTCTAGAAGTAATATTACCGTATTGAAGATGAGCAAGACCGAAAGGGGTTTTATAGACCTATGTGACCCAAGGATTCACATTAGAAATATGAATGAGTTCTCTTAAGAATTACTTCAAAGATATGATTCTTGTATAAAGACTGTTTAAGTCCAGGGCACAGGGGGAAACTGCTACTGCATGCTATCAGCAATGTTCAAAAGGAAACCATCAGCACCACCACAGCAACACCTGAGGTAAATAATTAGGTGAGGGACAAGAGTTAAGAGGAAATTTAGATTTCCTATTTGGTGAGGGTGTGTTTATTGGTGTGCTGGTTTGAAAGGATGTATGTCCCCTGGAAAAGCCATGTTTTAATCTAAATCCCATTTCATAAAGGCAGAATAACCCCTATTCAATACTATATGTTTGAAACTGTAATCAGATCATCTCCCTGGATATGTGATTTAATCAAAAGTGGTTGTTAAACTGAATTAGGTGACGACAAGTCTCCACCCATTTGGGTGGGTCTTGATAAGTTTCTGGAGTCCTAAAAAGAGGAAACATTTTGGAGAATGAGGAGATTCACAGAGAGCAGAGCAGAATGACATAGCCATGAGAAGCAGAAGTCCACCAGCCAGCAACCTTTGGAGATGAAGAAGGAAAATGCTTCCTGGGGAGCTTCACGAAACAGGAAGCCAGGAGAAGAAGCTAGCAGATGACACTGTGTTCACCATGTGCCCTTCCAGATGAGAGAGGAACCCTGACTGTGTTTGTCATGTGCCTTTTCACTTGAGAAAGAAACCCTGAACTTCATCGGCCTTCTTGAACCAAGGTATCTTTCCCTGGATGCCTTAGACTGGACATTTCTATAGACTTGTTTTAATTGGGACATTTTCTTGGCCTTGGAACTGTAAACTAGCATCTAATTAAATTCCCCTGTTTAAAAGTCATTCTGTCTCTGGTATATTGGATTCCAGCAAGGAACAAACTAGAACAATTGGTTTCCTGTCTCTTGGGAACAATGAAATTATCTAAAATAGAGAAAGTTGATGACTTGTGGACTTTGGGCTTTCTACATGATGCCTGATGAATGCAGGTGGCTGAAGGATGCACTGACGGAGAAGTAGATTGGCAAACGATGGGGTATACTTAAGAATGAAGGTTGTGCTGCTACAAAAAGGAACAGTGTTGTGAGGCATGCAATGATGTGAATGAACATGTGGGACACTTGGGTGAGACAAAATAAACCAGAAACAAAAAAACAACAATGGTATGGTCACCTTTAGAAAATGCTTCTAAGACAGGGTCCTAGATTGTAAGCTTTTGTAGACACATTGAGTCTGGAGTGGTGATTATTATTTCTGGATTTTGAGAGGCTGTTTTATATATGTAACCTGATATTTAGAGATAAGAACTAAACCAAACAGGTTGAGGTTAAAGTAATTCAGAACATAGGGGTAAGGAAGGCAATGTCTATATTTTAGAACCACACATACTTTTTGATACCAAATGGAAGAAAGATTTATTTGATCTGGAACTGAAATTTTCTGTAGTGCAAAATCTAATTCAACCTATCTGTATAGCTCATCTGAACAATTGAAACACAGGAAGCACAGAATAAGAAAGCGGTCCTTTGATCCTGCATAGATTATTATAATGCCTGGAAACATCCTAGAGTATATTAAGCAGATAATCAAAAAGTATTGGCAAAGTTCCCTGAGGGAGGGGAGAAAGAATATGGAGCTATTAAACCTTACCATCAGGGAATCCCCTGATACAATGGTAAACTTTAGGGATATCCAAATTAATAGGCCATGCCCTCAATCATGAGGCTTACTCTTGTGAAGCTTATGTAGGTAGCGGAGAAGCTTAGACTACATAAGGCATGCCTAAGAGTTACTTCTGGAGAAAACTCTGTTGTTGCTCAAATGTGGCCTCACTCTCTCTAAGCCCAACTCTGCAAGTGAAATCATTGCCCTCCCCTCTACATGGGACATGACATCCCGGGACGAAATTCTTCCTGGCAACATGGGAGAGGACTCCCAGGAATGAATCCAGACCTTGCACTGTGGGATCAACAATTACATCCTGACCAAATGGGGGAAAAGAAGTGTAATTAATAAAGTATCAGTGGCAGAGAGAGTTTAAATACAGTCGAGCGGCTATTCTGGAGGTTGCTCTTACACAAGCTTCAGGCAGACCTTGTTACCTATCATAACCTGCCAACCCCCAACCAGGACCATTCCAGCCAATCCTAAAGAACACCTAGGGCAATATATAAGGTTCCACAAGGGTTCCAGGCACTAGAGTAACTTTCTAGAAACCTACAACCTCCAGATGGATCCCTGGTCCAGGTAAGTCCTGAAACCAAGCTCACCTCACCAGAACATCAGATAGTTCCATCTCCCTACCCCATATTAGTGATATACCCTTCCAATATGAAAAATTTAGAATTGCCATAGCTCAAAGAACCCTAAAGAGAGAGACAGAAAGATCAAAGGTGATGGTGAAGTTATACATAGAATATAGGACTTAACTAATGAATATGAATATTGAATCATTAAATTGATATCTCTTTTAGTGTTCACTATTTTAGAGCAGCTAGAAGTAAAAACCTAAAATTGTGAAATTGTAACCCATGTCAAGGTCTGGAATATGTTCTGCAGCTAATTGTCATGCTGTGCTTTGAAATTTATTGCTTTTTTCAATATATGTTATTTTTCACAAAAAAAGAAGGAAAAAAGTCGATTGTGATGATAAAAAAGCATTTAAGCCCTCTAGCCTCCTATATTCTGGAGTGGTTAGAAGGGAAAATATGAAAGGATCGTATGGTAGCCCATGACAAACTCTGGGAACTGTCCTGTAACTGTTGAAGAGTGCTTTGAAAAACATTGCTTTTTTATATATTATACTATATATACAAAGTATATATACTTTGCTTTGTATATACATTATACTGTACAATAAGAAAAGTTAAAAAAAAAATCAGGGGAATCATTCTAGAGACTCCTCTCCCTCTTAGGTCAACATCCAATCTGCTAACTTTACATTTTAAGTATTTCTTGACAATTTCTCTCCCTCCTATTTCCCCTTCCTACTATGACTGCCATGCCTGGCTGGAAACCTTTATGCCTTCTCTGAATTTCCTCTACACATCTATCAGAGTAATCTATTTAAAATCCATATTTGACCATGTTATTGTTTGCAACCTTCGGATGACTCCTCCTCAGCTAAGGAATAAAGCCCAAACTTCTCAACAGGGAAGTAAGAGCCCGATGCCCCTGCCCATCCCTGTCTCTGGCTTTACCTCCCGTGCCTCTCTGCTGCGCGCCCCACGATGATGACCCTGCCTTTCCCACGGGCTCCATGCTGCTCCATGCCCCCTACCGGGTCACCTTGACTGCCGTGCCCTCTGGAAGGCCTTCCTGGGTTCCCAGCGTTGGCTCTGTGCTCCTTCCTCGTGCTCCTGGGCGGGCCGGGCACACACCTCTGTTGCAGAACATCCTACATTAGATCACATTCGAGGCAAACACCGTGGCATCTAGTACACATACGTCACTATTGAATTGAGCTGAAAACGTGTGATCACAGGGGAACACTAGTTTGAAACAGTTACTCAAATGATGCTCAAAGCGATGAGCATCTATTTTCTTTCTTCCACAACAAGACAACCAACCTCCAGGTCTCACCAGGGGTGGGCAGCGGAAGGATACTGCACAATTTGGACCCCATACCTCTATTCTCCCAACATCCATTTTCTGATCAAATATGTGGCATTTCTTACTGGTGAATAACAGAACTTCCTCAGGTGTTAGAAAAGAGTGGGTAGATACTCTCTATAGCTTGCACTCTTGACTTGTGGACGTATGGATTTTTGAAATTAATTGTATTTGGAACATCTGCGTTTTTCGCTAGCCAAAGGAGTCTTTATATTTAAAGTTTAGGAGTGCTTAACTTAGCACAACTTAGGAAAAAGAAAGAGGGATCGATTTTTGTCTGTAGTCTCTATAACCCCTCCTCCTACCATACTTAAAGTAAAACAAAAAATAGAAAAATCAAAGATTCTCCATTGGAGTCAATCAATTGGAAAGGTCATCATGTTCACAGTTTTAAAATAGGAGAAATGTGTATTTAAAATATATTAACAGCAACAACAACAACAATCCATAAAATAAGCATGCCATAGTAGATAGCCATCATGGTAGAGGTGAAGGATGAATCAGGTTGGGACTGAAACGATGGCAGTTCTAATGTTAAGAAAGAACAACTACCCTTTTCCAAGCTCCTCATTCAGGCCAGGTCCTGCGTCCTGCATTTCATCAGTCCTGTAACAAGTGGAGGGCCCCAGCCTCTGTTTTTCTTGACCTTATTCAAAGTGAGGACTCAGAGTCTGGGTTCTAGAAGGAGAAGGAATCAACTCCAATTTTTCACCTCCCCATGCCATGATGGCCACCCAAATTGAATGGTCCCCTTGCTAGAGTGTGTGACTGACCCCTACTCAGGCTTTCTAACTGGCAATGCACTCACATTGCTGGGAAGAGAGAAGTTTGAGGAGGGATCAAGCATTTGCAGTGGAGGGTGGTTGGTCCCTAGAGGGCACATTCACCACTCCAGGACGGGGTCTCACCTGCTCTTCCTGAGTGAGCAAACTCCAGGCTGTAGGACCTGTCCCCTGGAGTCTGCAGGACCAGGGCCTGGACCCCTTCAGAATGTTCTGGACAGCCCTTTGTTGAGAACTTTCCCTTCTCCCTACCCTCTGCTATTCTGACACCATATAGTATTTTCAAGTTGCTGCTTGATTGTTGGAAGAAAGGTTGCGTTGGTGGGTTAGGTTATGAAGAGAATAGGTACAGACTGTATGAGAATCAAGCACTGTCTCTAAAGGGCAGGCTGTGATTCAACAATGATGCTAGTGAGCTGCTTTGGAGTGCCTGCTTTCCAGGGGATATTCAACATTCCATGTCGTGTACAAGGAGATACTTCTTCCCCCTTAAAGCCCAAGCAGGAAATGACCATCCCAGCAAAGGGGGCTTAGAAGGTTCTGTTCTCTCACGCTTCCCACCCCTAGCTTATCCCCCCACCTATCTGAGATTGCCAGTTCCACGAAGATCTCTGATGGTGGCGGAGAAGGAAAAGCAGAGAGCAGCACAACAGCAGCCAGGTTTTCATAGGGAGGCAGCATGTTCCATGCAGCTGAATTGATCAAAACGCTGAGCTTGAAAATTACACTTTTTGACTAAGTGCATAAGCAATGAAGTATCCACGATTACAGCTTCCAAACAAGCTGCAGACATTCTATCCAAAACACTATGGGTCAACAGAAGAGACTTCTTTAGGTTGTTATTTAAAATAGCAAAACAATAAAAATCTGGAGATAATTTATTCAACAAGAGGATATTTGATAAATAAATCAGGGCACATCAATAATCAATAAGGGCTTAACAAATGATGAAATACTATACAGTCATCAAAGTATTGTTCATGAGGAATATTGGATATAATGATATGGAAAAACATTTGTGGTATAGTTGAGGGGTGAAAGAAACAGTGTCAGCATTATATGACCTCATTAAAAATTAAAACTTTTATTTTTATGAGGGTAATAAATGATTATTTTAAATAATTTAATCATAAGTACATCTAGTAGAAAATGAAAGATCCTACTCCCAACTTCTAGATTTAATTCCCCAGAGGTAAGTATGAATTCATGGCTTTCTATTTAGTTTCTTCTGAGGTTTTTCAGTGTGCATGTAGTCACACATATACACATATACCAACATCCATACACACACACTCATTTTTACAGGATGACTTTGAGATTATCTTGAGGCTTTCACAGACAGCTTATTTCAGTTCTGCCTAGACCACCCACATGTTTTACTTGTACGAAACCCTCTAGGAATGAAAGAAAGACAGAAAAAAATAAAGGAAGAAAGAAAGAAATGAGAAGAGGAAGGGAGAACAAAGGGAAAGAGGGATGAAAGGCAAGGTAAGTCAAAGAAAGGAAAGGAAAAAGAAAGAACCTGTTTAGTGAGGCGTTCTGCACTAGCAAAATAAAATTCCAGAAATAGAAACGTTCACCCTTCTCCCTGTGCACCCACATCTGGTCCTCCTGGGGTTCTGGAAATTGCATTGCTTGTGAGCTTATGGTGGAAGCACAGTGAGTACCCCAGAAATGCACAGGTATCTGTCTTCTTACCGGGAGAGAGCTATAGTGTTGCACCCCCAGGTTTTGTCTAGCCAGGATGGATGGAACCAGTAGCTACAATCCTAGTCGTGGAGCCCTGTAGCACCACTGCTCAAGCTTCTACCCCTTGGAGTTTTTCTCCTGACTGGGTCTCCTCCAAGGCGGTAAAGTCAGAGGGCGAGCAGTGAGAAAATGGTTTCTCATTGACTGTTCTCTTATGTGCCAGTCAGGAGGACAGGGATTTTAATTACAGACCAGTCAAAGGCTTTATCCTTTTTAGGGCAAGTTTAATAGAGCAGAACATTCTCCTAGCTAAGTTTTGTCGAGTAATACACAATTATCTTTTATTTAGGGTGTATTTTGGTTCAAGGAAACTTCTTAGCTGAAGCCTAAACATAATTAATATGACGTGGACTTCACCTAAGAGTAAACAAACAAAACAAAATAAAGGGGGGCAATGGTAGCTCGGTGGCAGAGTTCTTGCCTGCCATGCCATAGACCCAGGTTCGATTCCTGGTGCCTGCCCATGTAAAGCAACAACAAACAAACAAACAAAAAATGTTAGGTATGTAAAAATGTCTATACTTTGGTTAATGTCTGTATTACATTTTTCTCAACCCAAATACCAAGATTTCATAATCACACACACAAAACTAAGAAATACACACATAATCATACTTAAAGAGAAAATAAAAAATGAGATAATAGTCTTTATGCTGTTGCAGATTTTTTTTTATATTTAACAATAATGGTAAGAGTTTCCATGTTAAGTTGGCATATTAAATGTATTAATTTCTGTTCCTCTCCAAATCTGATACATCTACAAAGGGATTTTCTAAAGGCATAATTTCATAAAGACTAGATGAACAGGCAAAGAGACAATAGCCCCACTATTTTGAAAGCTGAAAAGCAGAAATATAGTGTGATAGTTAATTTCATGGGTTACTTTGGCTGAGTTATGATGTCCAATTGTTTGGACAAGCACTGGCCCAATTGTTACTATGAAGGTATTTCGTAGATGGATTTGCATCTATAGTCAGTTAATTGCCTTTAGGCCTGAATGCATCTACAGTCAACAAAGGAGATTGCCTTCAGCAATGAGGGGGGTCTTCTCATCTGAGCAGCTGGAGATCTTAAAAGCCAGAACTGAGGATTTCAGAAGTCAAAAATAATTTCTGCCTCTATTTCACTCAGCCTGTTTCTCTGGGGGAATTTAATTTCACCTTCACTGGAATTTCCAACTTGTGGCTTGTCCTTTGGAATTTGGACTTGCCAATCCCCATGGTCACATGAGCCAATTCCTATTACTATCTGTTTGTCATCTATCTATCTGTCTATCTGTCTATCCATCCATCCATCCATCCATCATCTCTATCTCCTGTCAGTTTTGTCTTTGGTAACTTTTTTAGCAAACCCAAGACAGCTGGAAGATAAGCTGGCAGAGAGGAAAGCTAGGAACGAACACAATTTATAGAGCAGAATCCTCTAAAGATTTTAGAACAAGCAGCATCAACTATTGTAGGAATTGGTGCAAAGGGGAGGGACGGAAATAAAAATAAGGATAAAGTATGAAAGCTATTTGAGAAGCATTTAAATGTCCATATGTCCCCACATCTCTGCAGAGCAACTACCCTCTGCTCTGTTGGCAGAAATCTGTAGGTTTATCCTCCAGAGGGGTAAAACAGGTAGTCTTTGAAAGACAGCTTCCAGGTACAGTGGAAGTTGGGTCCATCTGACTGAAAACAAGGATTAAGTGAATTCATGCAAACTGAACGCTGAGACCCAGCTCAGCCCCTTTTCCCTGGTGGCTCCCTGCATGCTGGTAGCTTAACCTCTACCTCCTGGGGGGGGGGGGGGCGGAAATGGAAGACGTCTCCAGGAAACTGACCAAAGAGAAAAGACCTAAAGATAATAATCCCCAGATTTCCCAACAAAAGGACAAACTGAATCACCCTATAATGAAACTCAAATTTGACAAGTGTTCTCACATAAATAGAACTCAAGTAGCTTTTTTAAAGAAAGAGCTTTATTATGGCATAATTGATAGACAATAAACTGCACATATTTAATGTGTGCAATACATTTTTACATATATATGTGCTCATGAAATCATCACCATAATCAAGATAATGAACCTATCCAGGACATGCAAAAGTTTTTTTTTTGTTTATGTTCTTTTGTTGTTTTCCCCTCCTGTTGCTTCCCATCTTTGTATTTCCATGTGAATTTTATAATCGTTTTGTCAATTTCTACAAAAAAATCTGTTGGAATTTAGATTAGAACAACATTGAATCTATAGATCAGTTTGGGGAGAATTGACTTCTTAATAATATTGGGTATTCCAACCTGTGAACAAAATATTTCTTCCAATATTTTAGATTGTCTTTAATTTATACTAAGGAAATATAGCTTCAGCAACAGAGTTTTTACATCTTTTGTCAGATTTATCTCTAAGTATTTCATATTTTGATGTAATTTTAAATGGTATTGTTTGTTACAAAAATACAATTGATTTTTATATATTAACCTTGTATCCTTTGACTTGCTAAACTCACTAGCAGCTTTTTTGTAGATTACTTCAGTTTTTTACGTAATCATGTTGTCTGTCAATAGAGAGAGTTTTATTTCTTCCTTTTCAATCTGAATGCCTTTTATTTCATTTCATTGCCTTGATTGCATAAGCTAGAATCTCCAACAGAATGCTTGGAGGTTGTGAGAACAGATGTCCTTGGTCTGTTCCTGATCTTGAAGACAAAACATCTACTCTCTTACCAACAAGTATTATGCTAGATGCTGGTTTCTCACAGATGCTCTTTATCAAGTTGAGGAAGTTCTCTTCTATTCCTAGTTAGTGGTGAGCTTGTATTTGGAATAGATGTTGGATTTTGTTAAATGCTTTTTCTCCTATGGAGGAGATCATTTAGATTCTCTTTTTTAGTTTGTTAATATAGTGAATGATATTGACTTATTTTTGAATGGTAAACCAGCCCTGCATTACTGGGATAATCCCTACTTGGTCTTGATGTATTATTCTCTTTTAAGAATTTTCATCTTTTAAGGTATTTGTTCATTTTATCTGAGTTGTTGAATTTATTAGCTAAAGTTATTAATAATATTCCTTTATTTATTACCCTTTTAATATCTGTAGAATTTGTAGTGATCTCACCTCTCTTATTACTGGTACAGATAATTTGTGCCTTCTCTCCCTCCCCCTTTTTTTCCTAGAGGTTTATTTATCAATTCCATGAATTTTCTCAAAGAACCAGCATATGGTCTTATTAATTTTCCCCATTGCTTTTCTGTTGTTTTTTTTTCTTTTCTGCTTTATATTCATTATTTCCTTTCTTCTGCTCACTCTGGGTTTACTTTGCTCTTCTTTCTCTAGTCTCTTGAGTTGTGAGCTGAGGTCCTTGATTTGAGGTCTTTCTTCTTTTCTAATATAAGCCTTCAGTGGTATAAATTTCCCTGTATGGACTGCTTTAGCAGCACCCCCCACCCCAAATTCTGATATGTTCTGTTTCCATCTCCATACAGTACAAAACAGTTTCTAATTTATCTCTTTATTTCTTTTATAATCTATGAGTTAATTAGAAATGTGTCACATCATTTTCAAAAATTTGAGATTTTCCAAGAATCTTTACATTATTGAATTCTAATTCAATTCCCTTGTGGTCATACTTTGCATGACTTGTATCCCTTTTGAATTTATTAAGACTTGTTTTATAGGCCAGAATATGGTCTATTTTTGTCAATGTCCATATACACTTGAGAAGAAAGCATATTCTGCTGTTATTAGATCAATGACAATCAGGCCAAAGCCATTCATTGATAGAATTGTTGACAGTCTACTATACTCTTGCTGGGTTTTCTGCATTATTATTTTATTAGTTATTAAGAGAAGGATTTTGAAATCTCCAATTATAAATGTAGAATGTCTGGTTCTTGCAGTTCTATCAGATTTTGCTTTGCATATTTTGCAGCTCTATCATTAGGTGCATTACTGTGTGTGGTTGTTAAGTTTTCTTGATTAAGTGACCCTTTTTATCTTTACAAAATGAATTTTTTTATCCCTGGTAATATTCTTTGTTCTAATCTACTATCTGATAAAATAAGCACTTAATCCTTCTTTTGATTAGTACTAGCATGTTATAGCTTTTTTCCACCTTTTTTACTTTTAATCTATTTGTGTTTTTATATTTGAGGGTTTTCTCTTTTTTTCCGCAAGTTGCTTTTTTAAAAATCCAGTTTTATAATCTCTGCCTTTCTTTTTCCAATTGGTAACGTCATAATTTATTAGACATTCTTAAGTTCTCTTGCTTTTATAGAAATGAAACAATTATTATTTTATAAATAAGAATGAGTTTTTCAAAATTTCCTTTGGATCGATTTCTTGTTAGAATTTCCCAGCAATACATGAACAATACATTGAAACTATGACACAAAGTTTAGGTAGATACACGTGTGGTTGCAGGCTTCTAAAAAATAAATAATGGCAATTTTAGACATCATCAACCATATAAAACATCTAAGTGGAACTACTTTTTTTCCAACTCTATAGCTAGATTTTAAAATCCCAGTAAGATTTTGTTAAAAAAAAAAAAAGATTAAAAAGAGGTAAAGCTGGCTTGTCCCATTTAATTGGGGTATGTTCTAGTTTGCTAGCTGCCAGAATGCAATATACCAGAAATGGAATGGCTTTTAAAAAGGGGAATTTAATAAGTTCCTAGTTTACAGTTCTAAGGCCAAGAAAATGCCCCAATTAAAGCAAGTCTATACAAATGTCCAAACTGAGGCATCCAGGGAAAGATACCTTGGTTCAAGAACACCTATGAAGTTCAGGGATTCTCTCTCAACCAGAAAGACACATGGCAAACACGGTGACATCTTCTAGCTTCTTCTCCAGGCCTCCTGCTTGGCATTCTCTTTCATCTCCAAAGGTCACTGCCTGGTGAACTCTGTAGTTCTCATGTCTCGAGCTTTCTCCAAAATGCTTCCTCTTTTTAATGGACTCCAGTAAAGTAATCAAGACCCACTAGGAATGGGTGGAGTCACATCTCCCTCTGTTCAAAAGTTAATACCCACAATTGAGTGAGTCACATCTCCATGGAGATAACTTCATCAAGTTCCCCACCTATTGTAATAGGGATTAGAAGAAACAGTTGTTCCCACAATCTTGATTAGGATCAAAACATGGCTTTTCTAGGGCACCTAAATCCTTTCAAACTGGCACAGGGTGTTTTAGACAATTTACATTTAACATGATTATTAAAATTGAGTTTAAATCTATCATTCTGATCTTTGTTTTCTATTAGTCTCATCTGTTCTTTGTTCTCTTTTCCCCCTCTTCTGCCTTGTTTTAGATTAACTGAGTATTTCTAATGATTTCATTTTTATCTCTTATTTTGCTTATCCTTTTTTTGAGAAGGGCAGCTTTAGGTCTTATACACAGGTATAGCATAGTCAAGTTTTCACATTATTTCACATATTATATGAGAATCATACAACACTATATTTCTATTTCTCCTCCTAGCCTTTGTTCTACTGTTGACACACCTTTCACTTTTACATGTTATTAACTCCACAGTACACTGTTATTACTTTTGTTTCAAACTATCAATATCTTAGAAAGCAAAATGTTAAGAAAAAATTTTCATATTAACTTATATAATGACCATTTCTGGTGCTCTTTATTTCTTTGAATAGATGCAAGTTTCCATCTGGTATTCTACCTCGTCTCCTTGAAGGACTTCTTTTTACATTTCTTGTAGTTCACATCTTCCGGTGATGAATTCTTTCAGCTTTTGTATGTCTGAAAAAAAATTTATTTCCACTTCTTTCTAGAAATATCTTTTCATTGGGTATAGATTTCTAAACTGAGGTTTTTTTTCCTTTCAGTACTTTAAAGATATTGCTGTACTATCTTCTGTGTTGTATTGTTACTGTCTTTTTTGTCTTTGTTTTTCTGTGTATAAAGTGTCTTTTACTTTTACTTTTTATTTTTTGGTGCCATTACATTGCATATTCTAGGTGTTTCATAGAAGTAAATCATACAATATTTTTCCTTTTGTATGTCTAGTTTATTTCACTCAATATCATCCTTGTAGTTGCATGTATCAGAACTTCATTCCTTTTTCTGGCTGCATAAAGTTCCACTGTATGCATGTACTACATTTAGTTTATCCATTCATCTATTGACGGACTCTTGGGTCGTTTATACCTTTTGGCTATTGTGAATAATGCTGCTGTGAATGTCAATGTGAAAATGTTTGAGTCCCTGATCTCAACTCTCTTGGGTATATATTATTGATGTTGAACATCTTTCCTGTACTTATTGGCCATTTATATATCTTCTTTGGAGAAATTTCTATCCAAGTCCTTTGCCCATTTTTAAAAATTGGGCTTTTAAATTTGTGTTGTTGATTAGTAGGAGCTCTTTACATATTCTGGCTATTAAACCCTTATCAGATACATGGTTTGCAACTATTTTCTTCCAGTCTGTGGGTTGTCTTTTCACTTTCTTGACCATGTACATTAATGTACAAATGCTTTTAATTTTGATGAAGTCCTTTTTATAAGTTGTTTTCTTTTGTTGCTTCTGCTTTTGGTGTCATATCTAAGAAATCACTGCAAAATCCAGCGTCATGAAGCTTTTCCCCTGTTTTCCTCTAAGAGATTTATGGTTTTAGGTCTTATGTTTAGGTACTTCACCATTTTGGCTTAAGTTTTTTGTATTATATGAGGTTCTTTTCCATGTGGACTCTAGGCAGTTTTCTCAGCATCATTTGTTTAAGAGACTATTTTCTCTCCTTTTTATTTACTTGGCACCCTTGCCTCAAATCAGTTGGCCATAAGTAGGTGGGTTCATTTCTGGGCTCTCAATTCTATTTAATTGTTCTATTAATATCTCTTTATGCTGTACCACACTATTTTGACTATTTTGCCACTATGATTTAATCTTATTTTTCTAATTGCAGTTTCTAATTATGGTTATATTACATTTTAAATAAATTTGTTATGCTATAAATATCCCCTGTTGGACTGCATACATAATATAGTAGTTAATTCTATTACAAACAATTTTGTCCTTCTGCTGGAGAATATAGTACATACTTCTTAGGCTATAATAACCTAGTTCTGATTAAAATCAAACTGACTCTCAAGGAGAAGAATGTAAAAATCCCAATTTATTGACATCAATAGTCAGAAAAATTATTCTGCCCGATTTATTTTATCTTTGGATTAAATCATTTTACTAAGTGATATACAAAAGCTTGACATTCACTAATGATATGATAGCATATTTTTAAATTATTTTCATTTCATCAAGTTTTATTAGCAATGACATTTTATATTTAAGTTACTACACTGGATCTTAGCCAAAAGGCCGAGAAGTGATATATTTAAGTTAACTATGCATTAAAGGTGTTCCCTAAATGAAACAATCCTATTCCACTTTAAATGTGTTTGTTATATCACAACGCTTTTACCTTCCTCTTACCATTCTTTTTTTAAAAAATATTTTTATTGTCAAACCTCAACAAACATTCTATACATGGTGTACAATCAATGGTTCACAATATCATCACATAGTTGTGTATTCATCACCATGATCATTTTTTGTAACATTTGCATCACTCCAGCAAAAGAAATTAAACCTACAATACCCCTTACCCCTCCCTCTCATTGACCACTAGTATTTCAATCTACTCAATTTATTTTAATCTTTGTCCCCCCTATTATTTATTTTTTATCCATATTTTTTACTCATCTGTCCATGCCCTAGTTAAAAGGCACATAAGACACAAGGTTTTCACAATCATACAGTCACATTGAAAAAGCTATATCATTATAAATCATCTTCAAGAAACATGGCTACTGGAACACAGCTCTACAGTTTCAGGTACTTCCCTCTACCATTCCAATACACCATAAACCAAAAAGGGGGATATCTATATAATGCGTAAGAATAAACTTCAAGATAACCTCTTGACTCTGTTTGAAATCTCTCAGCCACTGACACTTTATTTTGTCTAATTTCTCTCTTCCCCATTTTGGGCGAGAAGATTTTCTCAATCCCTTGATCATGAGTCCTGGCCCATCCCAGGATTTCTGTCCCACATTGCCAGGGAGATTTATACCCTTGGGGGTCATGTCCCACGTTGGTGGGGAGGGAGTGAATTCACTTGCTGTGTTGGCTTAGAGAGGGAGAGAGGCCACATCTGAGCAACAAAAGAGGTTCTCTGGGGGTGACTCTGAGGCCTAATTTTAAGTAGGCTTAGCCTACCCTTTGCAGGAATAAGTTTCATATGAACAAATCTCAAGATTGAGGGCTTGGCCTATTGATTTGGTTGTCCCCACTGCTTGCAAGAATATCAGAAATTCTTAAATGGGGAAGTTGAATATTTCCCCCTTTTTCCCCATTCCCCCAAGGGGATTTTGCAAATACTTCTTTATTCATTGTCCAAATCACTCCTGGTATTTATCAGGGCATCACACTAACCTGAACAAATGAATAAAATTTCTCATGCCCTATTCAAGATTTCATGTACTTATGGTATTTAACTAAACTGTCTATACAAGTTAAATTAGGAAATGCACTATCCAAAATATAAATTTTGCACCAAATGAACACTTCTCCCTTTAGTCTCACACAGAAGTTGAAGTTTTAAAATATGGACAATATCATCCTTTACCCAGTCTTCTGATATACCTTAGTCCTATCCAAATCAGCTTCATTCATATCTCTACTCAATATCTGATCCCTTTTTCAACTTTTTAAACATTTTCTGTATGGGGTACTGCTGATTTTCATAGCTTCAGAGCTCTAACTCTGAGTCTCAGGTGTCATATAAATACTCAAAGTTTCTGGGAAAGACCATGTTATATACAAACATCTCAGTATCTGAGAATTTTGAATTAACAGTTACACCTCCTGAATATATATGACTGCTGCAAGAGCTTAAAATTTAGGAACCTTTGCAATATGCTCCAACCTGATATGCCATGTTCTCAACTTTAGTTCACTGAATTTTTATATTATAATTAGTCCATATGATTGAGGCATGATAATATTTGCCTTTTCGTTCCTGACGTTTCATTCAACATACAGCTCTTAAGATTCATTCATCTAGTTGCATGACTCACAACTTCATTCCTTCTTGTGGCCGCTCAGTAGTCCCTTGTATGTATACACCACAGTTCCCGGTTCCATTCCTCATTCATCATACCCTTAGGCCACCTCCATTCATTGTGGATCACGATCATTATTGACAAAGACACCAGTGTGCAAATATCCATTCGTTTCCCCACACTCAGCAACTCTAGGTATATACTGAGCAGCAGGGTTTCAGAATCATGTGGCAAACCCACCTCTAGCCTCCTGCGGAACCACCACACTGCCCTCCAAGGGGCTGCACCTCTCATTTTCCTACCAACAGTGAACAGGTACATCTCTTTCTCTACATTTTCTCTAGCACTCATTTCTCTCTGTTCATTTTTAAATACTTTTGTTTAGACATCATACATTCCAGCCTAAGTGTATAGACATGCCTTCACCACCATACTCTATCTGAAGACATTTCCTTTTCTTTCACAAAGAATCCATAACCCTTTCCTAATCTCCCCACCTGCTGACATTTAGTTTTGTCATGATGCCTTTGTTACATTTATTGGACACATAGTGCAACAAACATTAATTCTTAAAGCCTCAAATTCTATTGCATGTGTATGTTGCTTTGCAATTGTAATTGTGTAAGTTTAACTCTTTTGTCTGGTTGGGCTATCATTAAAGGTCTTGGAGAATGCTGGTGTTAGCCTAAGGAATCTGGGCTAATACCGAGGATCTCAGCATAAGGAGACAAGGGTCAAGGTTGCTATTCAAGATCGTACCAGTTTCCTACAAGCTTGGGTAACAAACATAAACAACTAAAAATAGGGCTGGAATTAATCTTTTATTCCTTAAAGCAATCCCTGGTGAAGATGATTAGCACTGGACATCTCATCACAGAAATGCACAAACATTGAAAACTTGGATGCATGACGTTGAACCCACAGGAGGCATAAACCCCAATGGTGACTTTGAAATACTTTCTCATCACTTACAGTGGATGCATGGAAAGACTAGTTGTAAGTCATGAGATACCATCTGTTTTGCAAAAGAGATTATAACACCTTTCTTTTTTATAGGAAAAATGCTCAGAAATAAATTCTGTAGATCTTCAGACCCTTACAAGATCCAAGGACCCTTACAAACCCCTTGTTGAGCAGTTATTCTGCAACAATTTGCTAATATTCACAAACTTCCACAAGGGGCTAGGATTATAAAGATGGTTCATGTGAGAAGACATTTATTTCTTCCATACAGAATCAGTATTCTCAAAGAGATAAATAACTATATACACAGACTATATTGGCTTTTACAGTGTGAATGATAAATTATTGTACTACCATTCTTATAGCAACACAGAACTTGAAGTTATTTTTCTTTAGGAGTAGCATCTAAAACCAAATTTCTTTCTTTTAATTCCTTATAGCAAGTAGAAGAACAGACATGAAACATAATAGGAAGTTGTATTACTCCAAAAATATCACAAGACTGGATGATGCGAAAACCTTCACAAAACATGGGACCATAGCACCATTCACATTTGGAAATTCTGAAATGGAGGAAATATCATGTCAGTATCTGATGTCTGCTAAAGGAAAGTCACTGTGCTCCATGCTGTGCAAGATTCAAAAGTAGCACAAAATATAAACTTTATCAAACTTACCATCTAGATGAAGAGTTAAGACATACACAAGAGAAAAATGAAATGCTAAGAAAGCTCAACAATCAAGGAGATATATATGTTTAATACATCTCTAGTTTTCAAAAACAAAAAAGAATATTTAATTGGGAGAAAGATCAGAGGAGAAGGTGGAATTATAACAAAGATACAATTTAACAAATGAGTAATGACTGCTGAATATATTGGTATTTCTTTTAGTCTTCAGTGTCTTGGAGCAGCTAGGAGGAAAAACTTAAAATTGTAGGAACTGTAACACACACCAAACTCTGAAATCTGTTCTATAACTAATTGTTGTGATGTACTTTGAAATTTATTGTTCTTTTGAACATAAGTTATTTTTCACAATAGGAAAAAATAAATTAAAAATAGAACATATATATAGTAAAAAAGACTCTTAGATCCTTGAAAACATCAAATATCTGTGAGCAATATGATCATGGGGAATTTTTCATTCCTTTATAATGTTTTTCTGTATTTTCTATAATAAATATGTATTATTTTTGTAATTAAAAATAAATGCATCATTTTAAAAATAAAGGGACTTTCATAATGCAAAATAAGATTAGTATTGCAATACATTTTTTTTTCATGGGCAGGCACGGGGAATGGAACCTGGGTCTCCGGCATGGCAGGCGAGAACTCTGCCTGCTGAGCCACCATGGCCCGACCCACAATACATTTTTAAACGCTCAAAATCAGCTTTTTAAAAAAGCCTAGAACCCTTTACATTGACATTAGCACATGAAGATATTTCACAGGATGTGAAACCTGAATGTCCACAGAACACAGGAGTTCTCCAACTCATTACTAATCAAGGAATACAAAATAAAATAGCAAAGAAAAACTATTTCACAATCATCAGATGGGTAAAAATGTAAAAGTCTGACAATATAAAGTTTGGTGAGGGTGAGAACCATCAGGAACTCTCAGACTTCCTTAGTGGAGTATAAATGGGTAACCCTTTGGAGAGCAATGTGACAATTTCTACATAGGCTGGAGACGCTCATACTTCATGATCCAGAAAACTGCTTGCACATTTGCATAAGGAGATATGCTTTAACATGTATGTTTCCTGTAGACTTGTTGGCAATAGTGAAATATTGGAAACATCCCAAATGTCCACAGCAAAAGAATAGATAGATTATGGAATATTCACGCAGAGAAAAACTATACAGGAATTAAAATGAATAAATCAATATGGATAACACATTTTTCTGTGGGTTATTTCTTTTGTAGTTGATTTGTGGGAAATATATATGTGTATATTTAGAAATATGTATCTCCTTTAATAGCTTCTTCTAGTCTATGCCTTGTCTTTTAAATTCATGGAAACATTACTTTTATTGTAAAATTTATAAAACTTTTGCTTTACTATTTATACTTGTTATGTTTTATTTAAAATACCTTTGACTACTGTTCTAGTTTGCTAGCTGCCGGAATGCAATATACCAGAAACAGAATGGCTTTTAAAAGGGGGAATTTAATAAGTTGCCAGTTTACAGTTCTAAGGCTGAGAAAACGTCCCAAATAAAACAAGTACATAGTACATAGAAATGAAAGGCATCCAGGGAAAGATCTTGCTTCAAGAAGGCTGATGAAGTTCAGGGTCTCTCTCTCAAGTGAGAAGGCACATGGTGAACACAGTCAGGTTTCCTCTCTCATCTGGAAGGGCACATGGCGAGCAACGGCATCATCTGCTAGCTTTCTCTCCTGGCTTCCTGGTTCATGAAGCTCCTTGGGAGGCATTTTCCTTCTTCATCTCCAAAGCGCTGGCTGATGGACTCTTTGCTTCGTAGTGCTGCAGCATTCTCTGCTCTCTCTGAATCTCCAGCTTTCTCTCTTGTCGTTCTCTTTTATAGGATTCCAGTAAACTAATCAAGACCCAACTGAATGGGTGGAGACATGTCTTGATTGAGTCACATCTCCAGGGAGATAATCTAACTACAGTTTCAAATATACAGTAAAAATAGGGATTAGAAGAAACACTACCTTTACAAAATGGGATTAGGATTAAAACATGGCTTTTCTAGGATACATACATCATTTCAAACCAGAACACCTACCATGAGGCTGTGCAAATAGTCTACAATACTTGCTTCTTAACGCTTTAAAATTCCACCTTTAATACTTAAATCTTTAATCCTTCTGGAAAAGTTTTTTGTATATGATGGTGACATAGATACGCATTTTTCTTTTCAGATGACCAAATTTGTCAGCATCATTTATTGAAAAGTCTATCATATCCTTCCTCATCCAAATCCAACTTTTGTCAAATATCAAGTTTTCATATAAGCATGAGAACATAACAGCTGGGCTATCTAGTCTCTTTCCTTGCATGCAATCTGTATTACTTTCTCCAACCTTATACGAAGTCTTGTTATCTGGTAGGTAAATCCCTTAAATTAGGCTTCTTTTTCGGGTTTTTCCTTGCAACTTTGGAGCCTCTACTTTTAGAATCAGCTTTTCATGTTCCTCAGAAAATTCTATTGGGATTTTGATGGGAATTGCACTGAATTTAAAGCTCAATTTGAGAAGAGTTGATATGTTTTTAGTATTGAATTGTCCAATCCCTGAATAATGGTTCTTCATCCATTCAATATCTCCTTTACCTATTTATTTTTTCCTCCATAAATATCTAGAATATATTTCACTAGATGTATTCCTAATTGTGTTTGATTTTTTCTTGCGACCATAAAAAATATCTTTTAAAAATTACTCTTCTCCTTGTTTGACGTCTGGTTTTAATTAGATTTTCTTTTTAACCTCACACTGTAGACATTGTTATCATTGTTTTTTCATACAGATCATATTTGTTAACCTACATACTTTCTAATTTCCATTCCTTCTCTTTGGCCCCATGTTTGTTTACCACTCATTAATTAGGTTTTAATTCTTTTTAAAAATATTTTGCCCTTGGAGATTTTTCTTACTTTCTCATGTGCACTAAAGTCTCATGAGCATTCATATCTCAATGCACTAAAACTGAAACTTCGCGGGCCTGGCTCTTTTTTATGCATCTTTAGTTATCTTTTTCAGTTTCTCCCAATGGTTAATACTCTATTCAAATTTTCTACCTTTTATTGAGTGAATACTGGTAATTTATATTTTCCTGCGAAGTCATTTTATTGAGATATGCAGCAAATATTTGTTAAGTCAACAAATCATGCTCCGATAAGCAACACTTCAGTGGAGATGGTTTTTCACCACCTGAAGGAAATAAGAGATGATCCTGTGTGCACCATAAGTGTATAACTGTGGGGACAAAAGATACCTTGTTCGATTAGGCCATGATTCCAAGATTCTTCACTGATCTCTAAGGAGTTTGGGAAAGTGTGTATGTGTGTGTGTGTAATAGTAAAACTGACACCTGCTGCTGTAAAATAAGAACATTCTAAATGCCTAAAGCTGTGTTTTGGTTAAGGGGCTTCACAGTTTGCTCACCTTCGTAGTAACTTCTGAACATCCCCTGGGATTGCATTATAATATATACGTAGATTATTTTTGACAATAAAAAAAGAAACAAGTTCAACGAGACGCCATGCAGTATTCAAAGAATTCTCCTTCCAAAAATTAGGGTGAGTGAAAGTATTCTCAAGTTGAATTTTTTTCAGGTTAAGCCTCAAAATCCCGGGCGGCAAAGCAATTATATCAGTCCCATCCAAAATCAGTTTTTCAAGTGACCTGCATATAAAGGAAGCAGTATTTTTAAAAATATATTCAGGCAATTTACAATGTTGAAGTAAAATTCGACCCCAATATTGTTGAGAAATTGTATCAAACTCAGTAGCAGTAAAATACAAGTATTCATGTATGTATTTCCTTAAAATTAGGAGAATTTACTTACAAGCAATTAACTAATATTATCATGCAAATAAGTGCATTTGCATAAATAGTACCATTAAAGAATGGGTTTTGGGTCTTTGAAATTTGTCTTACATTATAGAAAAAGAAATAATATCCATTAGCCCAGCCAGATGAATAAATGTTATGTTACATAAAGTGCAATATAATATAGTATCACAACACACCGGGACTATATTTTCACTAAAAAAATTGAACATCAACATATATTTTTTTCCACACAGGCACGCCAATCAAAACAGTGAGATTAAACTGGTAAAACATTTCATGAGCTAGGTTGTGCTTTGGCTTCCCATCACTGGAGTCCCCTTAGTTTTTACCATGTCAGTTGTTTCTAGAAACCATTATTCCTTCATCCAAAGAGAGCCAACATTACTAATGTTCTCACTGTATATCACTTCTCTGATGGTGTTTTGTAAAGTCATTTCTAATTAGTGCTGGAAGACAGAACAGTATCTGTCCATGAGGGGCATATAAAAACTACATCAAAGGCTGGTTTAGCTTGTCTAGTGCATTTGGGATGAGGGGCTGAACGAGGGACCACTGTCTTCTGCTCAGGCCCAGTGGCAGTCACAGAGTACTCTCCCAGCACCAAGAATGTCTCGGCTCCAGGGATGTTGAGCAGCCCAGCTCTCTGAGCTCACGCTGCTTCCAACCTTGTGGATTCCTCGGCCAGTTTAGCTCCCCAACAAAACTCACTGTGGGGAAGGGGGCACCCAAAGCAGAGGTTCCTCTATTTTAAACCAGTTCAGGCAGGGTAACCACGCCCGTGAGGTTTCTGGTGATCTTTACCAGCAGTTTCCCAGAGTACACAGGGGAAACAAAGCACAAAACTGTGCTCCTGAAGTCAGCAGACTCTGAGGAGAAAGATCAGAAACTGAGGGTAAAAATACTTATGAAGACTCAAATCCAGCACGCATGCTGAAAGACTTTCTTGAGTAAAGCTAAAAAACTAAGTGGATGAACTGAAGGAGAAGAGAGTCTTTGTGGAAGATCCCAATTAAAGGCAAAGACAAAGTAGTAGAAATACTTCAAAAAGGAGCAAAAAGATAATCATGAGGAAAACTACAGGTGCCATGGAAGAGAGATTTAGGAGACCTAGCATATAAATACTCAGAGATTCAGAAAGAGAAAATGAAACGCATGAAAGAGAGGTAATACTTAAATAGATTATAGAAGAAAAACATCTGAATTAAATAAAAATGGCTTGAGCTGACTGATTAGCTGACTGAAAAAGTTTAAGGCATTATGGAAGAGAGGGGGTAGAAAATAAAGACACACTTTTAAGCATATAAAGACACACTTTTAAGCATATTCTGATAAAATTTCTGGAAACCAAGCTTGATGAGAAAATCTTATTTTTTTTCAGATAAAAATAAGAGCCACTACAAGGAGAAAGAAATCAAATGGGCACATGGTGCCCCATCCGTGACACTGGAAGCCAGAGGAGGACGAGGCCATGGAGACTGCAGTGAGAAAGGGTGCCACACAGCAGTGCCACCCACTCAAGACATCATTCATCTGTCAAGCTTAAATAATCAGATAAGTTGCCCACAGATTCCAACTGAGGAAAATACGTAAGGCAGAACAGCCAATAAAAAAACAGGAATATCTCCAGATCCAAGAGAAGACCAGAGAAGATAAAACAGAAGTAGGTAGTGAATCTTGAAATATGTGGAGTTAGAACTGTAGCCCAGACCAAACTCTGAAATCTGTTTCATAACCAATTGCTGCTCTCTGCTTTGAAATGTATTACCTTCTTTATATATGTCAGTTTTCACAATTAAAGAAAAAGAAATATGTGGAATTAAATATAAATGGAGAATGATGGGAAATGTGAAATTTAAGTGTTGAATTGTTCTTTAAATAACAAGAGGCATAATATAAAGGAAAATACCAATCAGAATCTGAAACACAAATTTCTAAACTGTTTCAGCAAAGCTTAGAGTTAGAAAAGGGACAGATGAGTTTGAGGAAGAACGGGATCGTAAGAATTTCCTGAGTCTCAACTAGTGACAGAAGGCAGCAGCAGAGACAGGGACCCTCATGGCAGGGGACTCAATTCATCTTGCTCTCTAAACTCTTAAAGAAAAATGTGTTTGATTATGAGTTTCAGGAAAGGAAGATACCATTAACAGATTGGGAAAGTCCAATAGAACTTCAAAATTAATGGAAAAAAAGGGGAACAAATGGCATCTTAAACAAATCACCAGAAACAGGGGAATAGGAAAAAGGAGAAAGTAAATGAGTAGTAAATAGAAAATAAAATGGAAGGCTAAAACCCAAATCTATCAGTCATAACATATCAGGAACAGACTAAAGTCTCCTACTCAAACACAGAGATTGTCACATGGGAAATGAAGCAATTGGCATAAATATTAGAAAAGCAGAGATAATATTATCTCATCTTGTTGAAGATAAAATTATGTCTCTGGAAAAAAAAACAAAGAAAATCTAGTAAAACTCAACCAAAACTAATAAGACAATTTGGTTCCATGGCTTGATTTTCAATTAATCAAGAATTAATAGCTCCTCTCTATTCTAGCAATAGCTAGAAATGGAGATTAGCAAAAATATACATTCATAGTAGCAACACAATTATAAAATACTTAAAGTTTAGCAAGAAAGATAAAGGACATGAATGGAGTGAGTCATAAATTCTTTTGAAGAACATAAGAACAAAGACGAACAAATGAAAAAATATATTGCTTTAGGGTGAGAAAATGTTTTATCATTAAAAATAAAAATTCTTCAAAATCAGTATGTCAACTCAAGGCAATTTCAATTAAAATCCCAACCTTACGTTGATGTTTTTGTAAGAAAGGGGCTGGGAAGAATATAACTAATCTCAAAGTTCATGATTTAATGAGAACAGTTAAAATACTGTTACCGAAAAATAATCTCCCTGATTAAAACAAATATTAAAAATTACTGTTATGATAGAAATAATATGATCCTGACTTAGAATTTTTTTAAATTAATGTGAGAAAGAATCAAAGGTATGCATTAAAATTACATTGTATATTATCAGTATTTTGTGCATAGCCCTATAAAGAATAAATAAAACCTATGCACAGAAGCAGAAAAATAGATAAAAGTAGTTTGTCATTCTATTAAATGGTTATTTGCACTGCCTTTTAAATAATTACTGAAAATGTCTTTCTTAAAAAAACTGTACACCGATCATCTGAATTTTATTTTTGGGAAATTTTATACATCCTAAATTACGTTTTATGGCTATTAAATAAATTAAAGGACTCAATCTTCTCCAAAATAATTGTCACTAAATATGTCCTTAAGAGGCACAAGACTTTGAGTGTACTTATTACTACCAAAATACCTGAGTTTCTGGATTTCATTTGGAATAGAAGCAATATCATTGTAGGAAATATCAAGTTCCTCAAGATAGACCAAGGAAAATAACCTTAAATAGAAGAGAAAATTAATTGTAAAGTCGATTTGTCATCTACTGGGAATTAATAAAGCATTACATATTTGAGTAAATATGTGGAAGTATAGAGAAACTGTATATCTAAGATCTTGACATTTATATAGACTTCTTTGCAATATGGATGATATAATTCCCATAAAATTCCTAAAAATTATTCATGTATTCATCAAGCCTGATTTGAGATGTTTAGAGTAAGTAAAGCCACAGCTAGGAAAAGGCACTGAGAAACTCTTTAACTCTTTAACAACATTTAGACATATTTTTTTCTCCATCGCATTAAGATGTTTCTTGTGAAATGGCTTCAGTCTTATCCATTAAGGTAAGTATTTAAAAGTAAGAACCAAAGAACATGAAGACTTAGTAACAAAGAGAACTTTTTTCCTGGGGGAAATGGGAATTGCTACTTAAAAAAAAAATTGTAGTAACATATATACAACACAAAATTGCCCATTTTAACTACTTTAATTTGTTGATTCAGTGATACTAATTACATTTACCAAGTTGTACTACCATCACCACCAGCCATCACCAAAACTTTTCCATTGCCCCAAAAAGAAACTATATACCTTGCCCTAAGCAATAACTCCCCATTCAGCCCCTGCCCTCAGGCCCTGGCAACCTTTAACCTTTCTATTGCTATGTATTTGCATATTCTAATTATTTCATGTAAGTGAAATCATACACTCTTCATCCTTTTATATCTGGCTTATTTCACTCAACATGATGTCACAAGCATCAGAACTTCATTTTTTTGTGACTGAATATTATTCCACTGGATGTATAAATCACATTTTGTTTATCCATTCATTTGTTGACAGATGCAATTTTTTTAACCCTTTTCACTCATTCACTCATTACAACTGCTTTTCAATCTCATTAAGACCTATAGTTACCAGCACTTTAGACTTTTCCTCTCTTTTTTGTTCTAAAAATTTTTTGAGGTGTTATTTATATACAACAAAATGCAAAGATATTAGGTATTTGATTCAAATAGTCTTAACAAATATGTAAATTCATGTAACTGCCATCCAGAATGAGCTATTGAACATCTCCATCCCCCAGAAAGCTCCCTCAGGCACACTTCCAGTCAGTCCTCTCCCCCTAACATCATAGATTTGTTTTGTCTGTTCCTGCAAATCATATAAATGTAATCATACAACAAACAGTGCTTTTGTGTGTGTGTGTCTGGAATCTCAGTCAACATAATATTTTTTTGGATATGACGTATTACTTTTTATGACTAGTATCCTGGGGTATAAACATAAAACAATTGTTTTCTTTTTATCTTCCTGTTGCTGGACATTTGAATTGTTTCCTGTTTTAGGTTATTGTGAATAAAGCTGCTGTAGACATTCTTGTAGAAGTCATTTCATGGAGATTAAAATCTACCTTCTCCCTTCCACTACGTGAGTGGTTGAGAGCTGCAGGAGAAAATGACACAGGAATGGAGTATAATGTCACTACAACTTCGTTTCCATCCTCAGCTAAGCCTACAGCATTGTCTGTCAAACTGTCATTTTCTCTGTTTTGCTCTTTTGTCATTTCTCTCAAGATCACCAAATCTTGATGACTTTCTTTAAAGTTCCTTCTTAATAACGTCTCCTCTTGGTCACAGAGATTATTTTAAGTCATTTCAGAGTAATCTCCCTTAGTTCATAGTAGGAACTAAATAAATTTTTCTTGGCTGAATGAATTTCCACTTTTTTTGCAATTGTGGTGGATTGAATCGTGTATCTGGTTTGGACATGTTCTTGGCCTTGGCCCATGTTCTAGCGGGTGTGGATCCAGTGTAAATAAGATTTCTTCAGGATGTTACCTCAGTTAAGGTGTGGCCCAGCTGAGCCAGGTGGGGCTTTAATCTGGATAATGGGAGCCCTTTATAGGCAGAGTCAAAATTAGATGGAGAGAGAAGCCATGGGGATGGGGAAGGGAGAGCGGCCAGGAGCCAGAAGTCAATGGAACCCAGAAGAGAAAAGAAAAAATGCAGCCGTGTGCATTGCGATGTGATGGAAAAGCTAAGGACTAAGGATTGCCAGCAGCCAGCATCAGAATGGCAGTCTTCAGGGAGGGAGAAAACATTGCTTTGCCAATGACTCAAGTTTGGACTTCAACTAGCTGCAAAACTATGAGCCAATAAACTCCTGTTCTTTAATCACTGTATGATATTTGTTTTAGCAGCTAAGATACTAAAGCACCCATATTATTTCATATGTTCCATACCCATTGTTAGGTCATCTCCAGTTTTAGGAGATGATGATTACTCCCGTTCAAAAAACAGAACCTCCACTTTTGTCCATGACCCCTTTTCTTCCCTTCTCCTGTGAAATTTTGCACCAACAGAGATCCTTCCATACCTTCTATTTATTCCCTATCTTTCCATCTGTCTGTGACTATGCCCAAGATTTTAATAATTTAAAAAAAGTAAAATAATTTTTTCTAAGATCCCATATTTCCTTTAACCAATCCCTCTCCTTTCCACTATATCCAAAGAGTACTCTATACTCCCCATTACTAGTTTCTCTCCTTCAATTCCACCTCAATCCACTGCAAACTGACTTTTATTTCCACCATTCCATTGAAACTGTTCTCATTTTTAATCTCATTGAATTTCTCTATTGTATTTGACATTTGTAGATCATCATCCTTTCTTCAAATAATCCACTCACTTGGTTTCTATGATACCTCTGGTTCTCCGTATGCCATTTGAGCATTATCTTTTTCTGTTTTTATAATGTTCTCTTCCTCTGTATGTACCTGTTTCTCCAGGAATATCTCCTCAGCATATTGCTCTATATATAGCTTCTGGTTTCAGTTATTATATTCAGATAACACAGCATCTTAATCTCCAGCACAAAACTCTCCTGTAAATTTAACAGGCCTAAATCCAGCCATAGTGATGGTCAACAGAACTCAAACCCAGAATGTTAATCTAAAACTGAACTCATCATTCTCTTTCTTTTTTTATTTTTAAAGGATGATATCATCCACGTTTTGTTTTTTTTTTTTTTTAATTTGCATATGAGCAGGAGGCACCAGGGATCGAACTCCAGACCTCCAGCACGGCAGGTCGGAGCTCTGCCTGCTGAGCCACGGCAGCCGCCCCATTCTCTTTCCTTTTAACCTCCTCATCTTTATTCTTGTCATCTACCCTGATTAAAACTCACTGAGGTCTTCTCATTGTACTCAGGATAAAATGTAAATTTCTTCATGCGGCCTCTAAAGCCTCATGGGATGTGGCCTCTTGTCTAACTCTGGGACTGCATTTCAGGCCACACTCTCATTACAACCTAAGCTATGCTGACTTTAGGTCAGCTTCTCAAGAGTCCAAACTCTTACCTGTCTCACACGTGTTATTATTTTCCTCATCTCTGAGCTGGACTTCTAAGTTGCTACTTAAATGCAAATTCCTCAGATAAGCCTTTTTTATCAACTTGATTTAATTCATGTCCCTCGTGATCCTTCTTAGTTTTCTCTGCATCCATAGCCCTTAGAATGTTTATAGTTATATATTTATGGGGGTGTCCATTAAAGTCCCTGTGTCCTTCTCTGTATTCTTGAGCTCATAAGGGTGAGGATCCTGCCCCTTTAGCTTCTCACTGTAAATCCAACTCCCAGGCTAGAGCCTAAGGTTTATTAGATATTGAAGATGTATATTTTATGCGACCGAATTATTTTACTCTACTGGCGGTCACCTTGATTATTCCATTCCTTAAACCCACTATGTTTAATTAACATAATCTTATAAATCTTGCAGATTTTAAGTCAGTTTCTTAAAATTCTGCCCCCTCTTCTCTGTGCTTGCTACCATTTCTATAGTCCAATTTCTCATGATTTTTTGCCTGGATTACTGTGACAGCCCACTAACTAACTGGTCACTTTGAATTCAGTTTCATTCGCTCACATCCGTCCTCCACATTGCACCAACATGACCTAAACTGTTGTTTGACTCAGTCACTCCCTGTGAAAAACCTTTTAATGGCTCTTCATCGCATATAATATAAAATAGCAATGGTTTACTTTGCTTCCTAAAGCCTGGAAATAATCTCGTCTTGGCTTACCTCATCAGGCTCATTTCCCACCACTTGGCCTCTAGGCTCCCAAAACACCAAACAACCCATGATGCAGATACTGCTTCACACCTCTTTTCTTTGCAAATATGTTGTCACTTTAATTGAAGAAATATCCACCCCATCACCAGCCGAATTATCCCTAGCTCTCTCTTTCTCTTTTAACCTGGGTAATTCATACTCCATTACACTGGATCAACTATCATCTCTTCTAGGGAAGTGTCTCTGACCTCCCAGAATGAGTTTACATGCCACTTTTTGGAACTCTCAAATGTTACAAGTGCATCTCCACTATTTTACTTTGGTGCATTGTATTCAACAGTCTGCCTTCCCCTGGGCTGCGATGTCCTTTGATGCACACAGCAAATTTTTGTCAACCCCAATGAACTACTTACAAGAAGGAGAGTGTACCATTCAGTGTGAATCAGTGCAACTGCGTGTGACAGTAATAAGATCTGCCAGTTTGCTAAAGCTGCCGGAATGCAATACACCAGAAATAGAGTGGCTTTTATAAAGGGGATTTATTTAGTTACAAATTTACAGTTCTTCAGAGGAAAGGCGGCTGATTTTCTTCTGGCTTTCTCCATCACTTGGAAAGGCACATGGTGATGTCTGCTGGCCTCCTCTCCTGGCAAACTGGGTTCAAACAGCTTTTCCAGGAAGTTCCTTTCCTCATCTCCAAATGTCTGTGTGTTGAGCTGCTCTGAACTGCATTGTGCTGGGCTTTGCTGAGCTACTCTCTCTTCTGCCCTCTCTTTTTAAGCCTCACTCATTGCAGAAGGCAGTTCCCTTAGCCAACCACAGATGTAGTTAGTCAGCTATAGGCTAATTTCACATACTGGTGATTTAAGTCCACAGCAACAGAAAAACTGGGCATCATCACCTGGCCAAGCTGACACCTGCACTTAACTACTGCATAGTCCAGCCCTTGTCCACTTGGCAACTATACACATCACCTTAAACCATACTTAATCTCAAAATAGAAAATAATAATGGACATATTTTTTTTCGGCTAGCAATGCTCATCTGACCTGCATACAATACACTAAATCTTTCCCACATACAAAATACATTCATTTCATCACAATATCAAAAAGCCTTTTCAGTAACAATACAAATAAAATACCAACTCAAAAATAATACAAAATCTCATCAGTCAGTTACAGGCATGTTCTATCCTAAAGCAAAATTCTCCTCTGACTGTGGACCTGTGAACTTAGAGACAGTTATCTGCTTCTGATATACAAAGAAGGAACAATTACAGGATAAACAATCCCATTGCCATAGGGAGAAACTGGAAGGAAAACAGGGGTCACCTGACCTAAACAATTTTGAAAACCTGCAGGGAGAATTCCATTAGGTTTCAAAGTCTGAGAGTCATTTGTCCTGAGGGCTTTAGAAAGCAGTCCCTTTATGCGGAGTGAAATGAGCCAGAAACAAAAGGACAAATACTGTATGGTCTCACTCATATGAACTAACATTAATGGCAGAACTTTGAGAATTGAGTTTAAGAACACAGGTTATCAGGAGATAGAAATAGGAGAGAGATTGTGCAATTGGTGCTGAAGGAATATAGATTGTGCAACAGGATTGATTGTAAAAATTCAGAAATGGATAGCAAAATACTACTGATTGTAACACAATAATTTAAGTACACTGAATGAAGCTGAATGTGAGTATAACTGAGGGAGAAGAGCTGGCGACACATACAACACCAGAAAGAAAGAAAGAGGATTAAGACTGAGACGGTATAACATAGGAATGCCCAGAGTGGACAATGATGGTGATTAAGTGTACACATATAAAAACGCTTTCGCATGGGGGAGAACAAATGACTGTCAACATTGCAAGGTGTTGAAAATGCGATGGTATTCAGGAATAAAATACAATCAATGCAAGCTGGGTCTATAGACAACAGTAACATTGTAATATACTTCCACTGAATGTAACAAAGACATTATGCCAAAAATAAATGTCAACAAGCAGGGAATATTGGGGAGAGGTGTGGATTTCTTGTAGAAGAAAAGGAAATGTCTTTATATAGATTATTGGTGGTGAAGGCATGTCTATTTAGCATAGGTTGGATTGTACGATATGTGAATCTGTTTAAAAATGAACAGAGAGAAACCAGTGCTACAGAAAACACGGAGAAAAAGATGTACCTATTCATTGTTGGTTGGGAAGCTGAGAGGTTCAGTCCCTCCAGAGGGCAGGGTGGTGGTTCCACAGGAGGCTAGGGGTGGGGCTGCCATAGGATCCTGAAACCCATTGCTCTGTACATACCTGGAGGAGCTGAGTATGCCGACATGAATAGATATTTGCACACTAGTGTTTATAGTGGCAGCATTCACAGTTCACAATGGATGGAGGTGGCCTAAGGGTGCAATGACTAAGGAATGGAAGGGGAACTGTGGTATATACATAGACTACTGAGCAGCAGCAAGAAGGAATGAAGTTGTGAGGCATGCAACTAGGTGTATGAACCTTAAGGACTGTATGTTGAATGAAATGTCCGGAACAAAAAGACAAATATTATCATGTGTCAATCTTATGGACTAACTATAATATAAAAACTCGGTGAACTGAAGCCGAGAACATGGGTTATCAGGTTGGGGCCTATTGTAAAGGGTCCTAGAGTTAAGCTTTTACAGTAGTCACATATATTCATGAGTTGTAACTGTTATTTCTAAATTCTGAGACATGCTTGTATATAACCTGGCTGTTACCAGAAATTATGGGTATTTACTTGAGATCCAGAGTTAGAGCTCTGAAGCTATGAAAATCAGCAGTAGCATGCACAGGAACTGTTTTAAAAGTTGAGGAAATGATCAGACTTCAACTAGAGATATGAATGAAGCTAATTTTGATAGGATTAAGTTAAATCAGAATACGAGGTAAAGGATGGTAAGGTTCATATTTCAAAACTTCAACTTCTGTATGAGACTAAAGGGAGAGATGTTTATTTGGTGCAAAATTTATGTTTTGGGTAGAGCATTATCTAATTTAACTTGTATGGTTAGTTCATTTGAACACCATAATTTTATGGAATCTAGAATATGACACGAAATCTTGGTTTGTAAAAGTTAATGTGATGGCCCAATATATCCCAGAGTAATGTGTGCAGACAATAGAAAAGTATTTCCAAAGTTCCTTTGGGGAACTTGGGGAAAAGGAGGAAAAATTATACTTCCCTATCTGGGGAATTCCTGATATTCTCACAAGCAGTGGGAACAACCAAATCAATAGGCTGAGCTGTTGATCTTGGGGTTCGCCTCTATGAAACTTATTCCTGCAAAGGAGAAGCTAAGCTGACTTATAATTATACTCGAGTTACCCTAGAGAACCTCTTTTGCGGCTTACATATGGCATCTCTCTCTAAGCCAAGTCAGCAGGTGAACTCACTGGCAACAACCCTGGACTCCTGGGATGAGCTGGGACCCAGCATCATGGGATTGAGAAAGCCTTCTTGACCAAAAGGGGGAAGAGAGGAATGAGACAAATAAAGTTTCACTGGCTGAGAAATCTCAAACAGAGGCAAGAGTTATCCTGGAGGTTAGTCTTATGCATTATATAGATATCCCTTTTAGGTTATGATGTATCAGAGCGGCTGTATGGAAGTACCTGAAATTGCTGAATTGTGTTCCAGTAGCCTTGATTCTTAAAGGCGATTATTTTTATAACTATAATTATAACTATATATATATACAGCTTTTACAGTGTGACTGTGTAAACCTTGTGTCTGATGCTCTTTTTAACCAGTGTATGGACAAGATGAATTTAAAAATAAGGAAAAATAAATGAATAATGGGGAGGATAAGGGTTAAAAAGTTGGGTAGTTGGAAATACTAGTGGTCAATGAGAAGGTGGGGTAGGTGGTAGGGATGTATGAGTTTTTTCCTTCTTTTTAGTTCTTTTTTCTGGAATGATGCAAGTATTCTAAAAAATGATCATGGTGATAAATACACAACTATGTGATGATATTGTGAGTCACTGATTGTATACTGTGGGTGGACTGTATATGTGTAAAGATTTCTCAATAAAAATATATCTTTTAAAATGAAAAAAAAGAAGGCAGCAGTCTCACCCTTAACAAGGGCCTATGCAGTGGCCCTGTTATCTCCACACACTGGGAGGAGGGTTGCAACATTTGGCAACATTGGGAAAACTACCTTTTTTTCATCCCCACCCTCCTCAAGCATCTAGGTGGCACCCTGATTCTCTGCCATCTCCGAGGGACACACTCAACCCCTTCAGAACAATGGGGTGGCAGCCAGGCTCCACCAATCCCCAGGGAATATGCTCTACCATCTCTGAGGCCTGGGCACCAGAACTCTTCCTAAACATCGAGGCAGACTCACCCTTTGCCTCTGGGACAAACTCACCAGCGCCATACGCGCAGGTAGATTTGCTCTCATGGTCCAGGGTTTCCTGGTTTCAGACCTTAGCTTCCATGGTTCTACCTCTGAGGCCATCCTTACTTCAACTGTCCCTTTTAGTCCAGACTGGCAGTGGTTCCATTTATGCAGGTCTTGCAAAAAATTTGTTAACTGGTCATGTACAGAGATCGAGGCCATTGGACAACAGGATCTTCCATAAGCCTTTCTGGATAACTCCATCTCCAATCCTGGCTTGCCCTGTAATGACTGGCTGGTTCTGTTTTTGCTTAAATCCTCACATGGGGCATTTTTTTCTGGGGTCTCACTTTCTAGAAGCCCAGAATTTTCCAGAGCATCAACCTCTGGCTTCTTTGTATTGAAAAGTTCAGTCAACCTATGCCTTTCTTGTCACATTTTACTTTAAGCTGCAAAGAGAAACCAGGCTGCATCCTCCACATTTAGCTTGGAAATTTCCCCAGCCAAGTATCCCAGATTGTCACATTTAAATTCTCCCCTACCTCCAGCACCAGGAATCAATTTTTCCAAACTTTCTGACACAACAAGGCTATTTGCAACAGAAGAATCTTTAGAATCCATATTTCTACCAACAGTCATTTCAAAGCAATCTAGTCTTTCACTGTCAAGCTCCTCAAAATTCTTCCAGAATCCTCCCCTTATCCTTTAAAAAGCCATTCCAACATGTTTCATATTTGCAAATGGAATAGCACCCCACTCCTATGGTACCAAAATCTGTTTTAGTGTGTTCAAGCTGCCTGAATGCAATACACCAGAAATGGACTGGTTTTTATAAAGAGGATTTATTTAGTTACAAATTTACAGTTCTTCAGAGGAAAGGCAGCTGGATTTCCTCTGGTTTTTTCTGTCACATGGGAAGGTACATGGTGACATCTGCTGGCCTTCTCTCCTGGCTTCTTGGTTCAAACGGTTTTCCCCAGGGCATGTCCTTTCTGCATCTCCAAACGTCTGAGTCTGAGCCAGCTCTGAATTCTAAACTGTGTTGTGCCGGCCATGCTGAACTCGTTTCTCTTATGACCTCTCATTTTAAGCCTTACTCATTGTGGTAGGCACCATCAATGTAATAAGCCATAGATGAATTGCACGTGCTGAGGGTTTAAGTCCACAACAACAGAACACCCGAGCACCATCACTGGCCAAGTTGGCACCTGAGCCTAACTACTACACCATCCAAAGAATAGAATTTGCATGGAGCCAGAACTATCTCAAACACAGTACATAATTCTTTGGTTCACTGCATTTCATTCAGTTTCATCCAGTTGCTCCTTCTGAAATCCTGCCACTCTGTGTTAGCTCTTTGCTCAGGAAGGTAGAGTTCTGGCCACAAGCAAGTCTTAAATAGAAAGAATTTAACACTCTAGTCCCATGCTATAGAAGTGCTCTTTAGGTAAGTTTTCATTTAACAAGCTCTGCAAATGAACATTTTTCCTTATGCCAGATCTTGCTCTAACTCTTCTCTGAGGTCCACGAAGTTAAATTTTTCCATTGTGTTTTTCATTCTTGGCTTCAATATGTTGTCAATTTCCTCTTGATATGCATATATATATACACTATGTTATTTAATCAAAACATAATGCTTTATTTCAGAGGAACTAATATTTGGAAAATAACCCCTTAACTTTTTTATTATAACCAACAGTTTGTGCTAATTTGCCCATTCTCTGAACAATGAACAAAATGTTCATCTTTTAGTTTCAATTAAGTTTGAGTTTCTTTAGGAATTTTAAATTTTTGCTTAAATGACAGTATATGGTTAAAATATCTCTTTATGGTTATAGGATTATCCAGTTTGAATTTATGTTTGGCTTAATATATATAGATATTTGTAGGGAGATATAGAAATGATTATAGATATGTGTGTACGCATGGATTAGTATACATATGCATATTACTTAGCTCTGCTGACCAACAGGGCCTAAAAGCACTGATAGCCCAGTAGCAACATGCACACCCAACGCCTAGATCTTTGTTTTTAATACCATTCTCTAGTAAAGGAAACAAGGTTTCCCTGCAAAAATAGCTGATTTTAGGTTCAGGGCAGGGAAAATACAATCTATTTTACTGTGGAAAAATACAGATGAATCAAATAGAAACAAAATGTCCATAATGAAACATTCTTGCTTTCTAAGTGTTTATTCTTTCCTTTTATATATGTCATGGGAATATGTGTGATATGTTATGTGTATTTTATATATGTTCTAGTTTGCTAGCTGCCAGAATGCAACACACCAGAAATGGATCGGCTTTTAATAAAAGGGGATTTATTTTTGTCAGTTCTTCAGAGGAAAGGCAGCTAACTTTCCACTGAGGTTCTTTCTTATGTGGGAAGGCACAGGATGGTCTTCCATCCAGGCCTTCTCTCCAGGCCCCTGGGTTCCAACAACTTTCCCCGGGGTGACTTCTTTCTCCATCTCTAAAGGCCTGGGCTGAGCTGCGAGTGCTGAGATGAGGTATGCCGAGCTGCTTGGGCTGTGCTACGTTGAGCTCTCTCATTTAAGCACCAGCCAATTAAGTCAAACGTCCTTCATTGCAGCAGGCATGCCTCCTAGCCGACTGCAGATGTAAATCAGCAACAGATGAGGTTCACGTACCATTGGCTCATGTCCACAGCAACAGAACTAGGTGCCTTCACCTGGCCAAGTTGACAACTGAATCTAACTACCACAATATATATATATTATAATTTATGTAATATGTATATTATGTAATATGCTGGTCTCTCCCTTCTCTTCTGGGCTTTGTTGCTTTCAGCCTTTTTGCTTAAGTGGCTTCCTCTCTGTTTCTTGGCTTTCTCTCTCAGCTTCTGTGTGTTTCTCTGAATTACATGCTCTTATAAAGGGCTCCAGTAAGAGGATGAAGACCCAGCTGGGGCATGCTTCAACCGGAATAACCTAATCAAAGGTCCTACCCATAATAGGTCTACATCCATAGGAACTGATTAACTTTAAAAATATGATCTTCTGGGGTCCATAAAGCATCAAACTATTATAAGGCATATTGTTTTTCATTTGGTTAACATTTTGATTTAAAACTTTAAATAGGAGTTAAATAAATACCAATCCTTTCTTGGGAAGAAATCCCAAATATCAATAAGCATATTACAGTTGAAAGGATTTTAGATATCATACAGGGTAATCCCTTAGTTTATTGTTTAGGAAATTGAGGCCAAGAATGGCTCAGTGACTTTCCCCAGATCAAATTGATAGTGAACATCAACTTTGAAGTTAGAAATCTAGGTTTCCTTATTCCAAGCTCAATGCTCTGTCCATACAACAAAAGGCTGTCAAAGAACAGGTGCAAATTTCTCACTTGAACGGCCTTATGTAATTGTGCTCATTTAATCCTAAAATACTGAATGTCTAGATATTTATTCACTAACACTCTATTGTCATCTATGTAGCTCTATGTAGCTCTATTGTCATCTATGTAGTATTATTTTTAACACCACAATAAGAAGCAAATTATCAACTAGAACAGAATAAAAATGAATAAATGCCTAAAAAGCTGCTAGCTACTTTCGAAAGGGTAACTGATCATATCCCAAAATAGCAACTCTTAATTTTCTGTGTTCGTAATTCTTGACTATCAATCTTACCCTGGTGGAAGAGAAGTAATCAAATTAAAGGCCATGTTGAAAACTCTAAGGTACTTCAGTTGTTGAATTTCTGAAGGAATTTCTTTGATAGGATTATTTCTCAGTATCAGTATTTGTAAATTTTTAAGACAAAATACCTGGGGAGCAGAAAAGGGAAACCAACATGAGTAGAATAATTAAGTATACAAATCTTTACTTGCTATATTTTACAAACTCTGAACTAATTTGGTAGGATCTACATAGTAATGTTAATTGGATACATCATGTCTCAATAAATATCTTTGGTAAGCTTTCAAAATAAGTGGCTTTATTCACATGTATGATACACTGAAATATTGCAACTATTTGTATTCATATGCCCTTGACTTGAGTCCTTAGTCCTTCTCTAAAGAGGAAAGTCATCCTGCTTGACCAAAATCATAGTTTACTATGAGGCAATTATGGAATGATGAGGGAGGGTGGAGATATATACAAAACCAAGTAGATGAGTGGAATTAACTGTAGTGATTAGTGGGTGTCAGACATCTTAGCCAAATTGGTCCTACTCCAATATCATAATTTCATACAAATTGATTTTTTCAAATCAAATAAAATAGAATGTAGCATTTTAATCTATAATCTTTGCATGACTGATAGATTTCTTGCTGTTTGGTAAATCTTAATAAGATCTAATATTACCTGTCTTCAACATTAACCTGAATATTTTTAATCATCAAAAAGATCCAAAATTGTTTAACTAGAACTCACCCTTGCAGTCAGAAAGTGTGACGACTCTAAACTTGTTTTTATTTTTCAAAGTTGTTTTAGATGTTGTGGGCCCCTCACATTTCCATATAAAAATTCAGGAGAAACTTACAAATTTTTACTAGAAAAGCGGTTGAGATTTCATAAGGATTGTATTGAATCTGTGGATCAATTTATATTGTCATTTAAAATATATATTATTTTCTCATACATGAACATGGGATGTCTCTCCATTTATTTATATCTTCTTTCAACATTTTTCTGCAGTGTTCCAAGTACAATTTTTGACTTATGTTAAACTTAATCCTAAATAGCATACTTTTTGAGGCTCTTATGATTGGAATTGTTTCGTTAATTTTATTATTGGGACTCTTCATTTTAGTGTACAGAAATACAACTAATTTTTGCATCTTGACCTTGTAACCTGTAACCTTACTGAACTTGTTTTAGTTGATTCCTTCGAATTTTTTATCTACAAGATTTTGTCACTGGAAAATGGAGATTGTTTTACTCCTTTAATCTGGATGGCTTTTTTGTTTTTACTTTACTTTCTATTTTTGGCATAGGCAGGCTCTCAGAATCAAACCTGGGTCTCCAGCATGGCACTGAGCCACAACTGCACTACCCTGATCTGGATGACTTTTATTTCTTTTTCTTAACTAATTTCCTCAACTAGAAACTCCTAAACAATGTTGAATAAAAGTGGCAGAGTGGCTATCTTCATCTTGTTTTTTATATTAGAAAGAAAATTTTTGCCACTAAGTATGATGTTACCTGTGGACTTTCATAGATGCCAATTATCAGGTTGAGGAAGCCCCCTTTTATTCCTAGATGTTGAGTGGTTTTTGTTATGAAAGGGTGTTGGGTTTTTTCAAATGTGTTTTCTATGTCTATTGAGATGATCGTGTAGTTTTGTTCCCCTTTATTATATCGATATGGCGTGTTACATTGATTAATTTTCTCATGTTGTACCATAAGAAGTTTCACTTCTTCTTTTATAATTTAGATGCCTTTTATTTCTTTCTCTGGCCTTACTGCTTTAGCTAGAACTAACAGTAAAATGTTGAGTAATAGTGGTAACAGTGGGCATTCTTATTTTGTTCTTGATCTTAGAAGGAAATCTTTCAGTCTTTCGCCATTGAGTAGGCTAGGTGTGGGCTTGTTATATTGAAGAAGTTGTCATGTTGAGGAAGTTTCTCTCTAGTTTTCTAAGTTGTATATTTTTTAGTCAAAAAGTTATACTGGATTTTGTCTAATGCCTTTTCGTCATTAATTTAGGTGATCATGTGCTTTTTTCCCTTTGTTCTGTTAATGTGCTGTATTATATTAACTGATTTTCTGATGTTGAACCATACTTACATAGCTGGGATAAATTCAACTTGATCATGGTGTATAATCCTTTTAAAATGCTGTTGAATTTGGTTTGCTAGTATTTTGTTAAGGATTTTTGCACCTATTTTTATAAGGGATATTGATTTTTAATTTTTTTTTTCCTACTTCTGGTTTCAAATAGCTTCCCCGGGGGTGTTCTCTGTATCTGGTTGTGATACTAGGGTGGGTTGGCCTCATAGAATGAGTTAGGGAGTGTTCCTTCCCCTTCATTTTTTCAGACAAGTTTGAGCTAATTTTTCATGGAACGTTTGTCAGAAGTCCCCTGTGAAGCCATCTGGGCCTGCGATTTTCTTTGTTGGTTGGTTTTTGATTACTGATTCAATATCTTTATTAGTTATTGGGTTTCTTCTTTAGAAGAGTAAAGATTTTCTCTTTCTTCTTGAGTCAGTGTATGTAGTTTGTGTTGTTCTAGGAATTTGTTCATTTCAACCAGGTTTTATCTATTTTTTTGGAATTAATTGTTCATAGTATCCTTTTATCATCCTCTTTGTTTCTTGGGGCAGTAGTAATGTCCCCCTTTCATTTCTGATTCTAGTTGTGTCCTCTTTCTTTTTTCTTTGTCAGTCTAGTTATAGGTTTTATTGATATTTTCAAAGGGTCAACTTCTGGTTTTGTTGATTTTACTTTTTTTCTCTATTTCATTTGTCTCCACTCCGATCTTTGTTTCTTCCTTTCTTCTTGCTTGCTTTAGGTTTTACTCTTTTTACCTAGATCCTTCAGTTTTGAAGTTCGTTCTCTGATTTGAGATCTCTCTTTTCTTTAAAGTAAGCATTCAGAGCTATAAATTTCCCTCTCAGCACTGCCTTTGCTGCCTCCCATCTGTGCTGGTTTGAAACTGTTGTGTACCACAGAAAAGCCACATTTTTTTTCTTAATCCACACTTTTTGGGACAGACTTATTGTTTAGGGTGGGATCTTTTTGACTAACTTGTTTCCATGGAGAGTGACCCACCCAATTTAGGGTGGGACATTTTGATTAGGTGGTTTCTATGGAGATGCACCTCCACCCATTCAAGGTGGGTCTGAATCTACTTATTGGAGTCCTTTGAGAGGAAAAAGCTGAGAGCCAACATTGACAGAGACATTTGGAGATACAGAGAGAAAACACCCCCAGGGAAGCTGTTTGAAATCAGAAGTCGAAGGACTAGCAGACACCAGCCACATGCCTTCCCAGATTGGCCTTTCCTGAGTCAAGGTATCTTTCTCTGGATGCCTTACTTTGGACATTTTTATGGCCTTAGAACTGTAAACTTGTAACAATAAATTCCCTTCATAAAAGTCAACCTATTTCAGGTATATTACATTTCCAACAGCACTAACAAACTAAAACACCATCCCATAAATTTTTTTTTTTTTTCATGAGCAGGCA
>PVIY010010426.1:49576-68798 GCA_004026745.1 Myrmecophaga tridactyla
TCTTCTTTGACCCATTGGTTGCTTACGACTACATTGTTTAATTTCCACATATTTGTGATTTTCCATTTCTCCCTCTACTAATGAGTTCTAGCTTATTCCATTTTAGTCAGAGAAAATACATAATATGATTTCAATATTTGTATATTTATTGACACTTGTTTTGTGACTTAAAATGTGGTCTAACTTGGAGAGTGATACATGTGCAGCTGAGAAAAATATATATTCTGTTTTTGTTGAGCAAAGTGTTCTATACGTCTGTTAGGTCTAGTTGGTTTAGAGTGTGGTTCAAATCTCGAATTTTCTTATTGATTGTCCAGATAGTTTTCCATTATTGAAACTGGTATATTAATGTGGAACTGTCTTTTTCTACTTTCAAAGTTGTATTTGCCTCCCATAATTTGGGGCTCTGCTGCTAGTAGATATATTTTCACAATTGTTACCTCTTCTTGTTGAATTGACCCCTTATCAGCATATAACGACTGACTTTGTCACACACACAGTTTTTTGCCTGAAGTCTATTTTATCTGATATTTGTACAGGTACCCCAGGCAGATATGAACTGCAGGATCCTCTCTGTCTCATCTGAATCTGTGTGGAGCCATGGAGCTTGCTTTTTTTCCTGGGCTTGTGCTTGCTAGTGGCCTTAGGAATGCTCCTATTTACAGCTTACAGGAGTTCAAAAGAATGTCCCCTCTACTCCTTTTGAAATAGACTTTCACCCACTCCCTGGTGCTCTCTTGTGTGACCTAATGCAGACAGTCCTTTGCCCGAGGCTATTTCAATCTAATTATTGTGCTTCTCTGCCTTTAAGAGAAATTCTAGGAGGAAGGACCCAATACCAGTTTCCTTGTTCAGTTTTCCTGACTTTCTCCTGATGGATGGCAGTCCGGCATGCGGAAGGGCTTAAACTGCTTCCTCTGGAACAGGGTCAGAGATCCACAACTGGGGACAAAAGCTGGCATCACTCTATGCTGTGTGTCTGGGGGTAGGGAAGGGCCAGCAAGGGTGTCAGGACCTGTTTTATGGCTTTTGAAAAGCTTTCCCTTGATGCAGCACTTGCCCAGCTGAAACAGCCCTTTAAACCTGTTCCATGGCTTTGAGGAACATGATTGCTGTCTTGAGGATTCCTCTGCTGATTTTGCCTGATGGAGTGTGGATCAAGGCTGCCCTCAGAGCCAGCCCCCAGCGATCTGAAGTAGATGACCAAAAACAGTGGTCAATGGTCAGGCCAACATTCCCAGAGTTTGAAGGACTAGGTATTATGCTCCATCAGCAAGGTATACCAGGAGTACAAACTGCAGTCTGCCCTGCTGGCTGCCAGCCGCTTGGTAAGGGGTATGGCGGCCATCACAGGAACAGTGAAACTCATCGATATGTCTGCCAATTACCAGCTTCTTCCTCCTGCTCTTCCTTTGATGCTGCATAGTTTCCCACTAGAGTCCAGGGTTTCAAAATATTTGAGTCAGACAGTTACTTCAGACAATAAAAATAAAATAATCTTTATTACTTTAAAGATTTTTTTCCACTTCACTTTTAAAGCTATTTTCTTAGTTGATGCTTTAGGAGTTATAATAGATATTTCTTTTCCCTCCCTGTCTATGTGGGACATGACTCCCAGGGGTGTGGACCTTCCTGGCAACGTGGGACAGAAATCCTGGAATGAGCTGAGACTCAGCATCAAGGGACTGAGAAAACCTTCTAGACCAAAAGGGGGAAAAGTGAAATGAGACAAAGTGTCAATGGCTGAGAGATTCCAAACAGAGTCAGAGCGGTTAATCTAGAGGTTATTCTTATGCATTAAGTAGATATCACCTTGTTATTCAAGATGTAATGGAGAGGCTGGAGGGAACTGCCTGAAAATGTAGAGCTGTGTTCCAGTAGCCATGTTTCTTGATGATGACTGAATAATGATATAGCTTTCACAATGTGACTGTGTGATTGTGAAAACCTTGTGTCTGATGCTCCTTTTATCTACCATGTCAACAGACGAGTAGAACATATGGAATAAAAATAAATAATAGGGGGAACAAATGTTAAAATAAATTTAGTTTGAAATGCTAGTGATAAATGAAAGCGAGGGGTAAGGGGTATGGTATGTATAAATCTTTTTTTTTTCTCTGTTATCGTTTTATTTCTTTTTCTGAATTGATGCAAATGTTCTAAGAAATGATGAATATTCAACTATGTGATGATATTGAGAATTACTGATTATATATATAGAACGGAATGATATGTTAATGTTTGTTCTTAATTTTTTAAATTAATAAATAAATTAATTTTAAAAAGAAAAAAGTATCCACATTTCTATGAGGATTTGCTAATTTTTCTTTATTCTTTTTTCTCCCTATCCTAGTGATTGCAGCATCTCTATTGATATATCTCTGACTTCATGGATTCTTTTTTCTCCCAGCTCATATCTACTCTTTGGCCCCCTCTAATGAAATTTTCATTTCAGTAATTGTATTGTACACCACCAGAATTTTGTTCTTTTAAAAAATTTCTTCCTCTTTATCAGCATACCCAAAGTCCAAGTCTGGATATTACATCCTCTTTGGAATATTTTATGTTTAACATTTATCTGCATTTTTAAAGGTACGTTCTACTGATTTCCTTCACTCTTTAAAAATGATAAAAAGATATCTGCATTAAAAGATATCTGAAAAGCTCCCTTATATTTTTACATACTTTTTTTTTAATGGATGGAGTATTCTTTGACAGATATATATAAGCCTTGTTCCTCTCTATTTAGAAGAAAATTAAGATTCCTATATTCTTTTGGAATTCTTGTCAGTTTGTCCTAACCAAATTAATAAAACATACTAAGGTGATTAAAATGTGTTATATTACTTGATTTCTAACATTGTTTTTTAAAAAATTTTTAATTTTATTTTTTTAAATACCAAAAAACACCAAGCAAATGCAAACATTCCTATTTTGATCATTCTGTTCTACATATACAATCAGTAATTCACAATATCATCACATAGTTGCATATTCATCATCATCTAACATTGTTTTCAAAGCTTATGATTGGCATATGGATAAGGTTTATTTCAGGCTTTGTCTAGTGCTAGAAGAATAAACAAATTATATTTAATGTACCTTGTCCAATCATGAGAACACATTTGAAGGCTAACTATAAGACGGTTTTTCAGAATTACATCATGGAACTTTCTAAGAAAGATGTACTGTAATTTTGACACTTCTGAAAATAACCCTTTTGAATGCCATCCAGAATGTATTTACGGTAACCCCAGGGCATCATAAGGTACTTACTTTTTATTATAATTATTATTCACAATTAGAAATTATAGCAATAGACACAATTATAAAATGGACTCACTTCTGTGGGAAAGTAACGTATATCATTAAATGATAAATTAAGATATATCAGTTGATAAGCCAAAGGTGTTAAGTCTGGACAATTCAGGATAAAAAAGCCCTAAAAGAAATTGATAAGGAATATGATATTATTAATAATGCACAAAATAATTTATACAAGAGTAAAAAAAGCACATAATCTGATAAAAATGCTTGACACAATATACTAACAAGTCTATGCTCATCCTTGATTCATTTCTTTTGACCCATCATTGTAACAATATTCTTAAACATATGGGCGGCTGCCGTGGCTCAGCAGGCAGAGCTCTGACCTGCCGTGCTAGAAGTCTGGAGTTCGATCCCTGGTGCCTCCTGCCCATATGCAAATTAAAAAAAAAAAAACTGTTAAACATATGAAGGATAAAAACAAAGTAGACACATTGATAAATATTTGTGTATTATTATGAGTATAGTGCTAAATGTGTGGCAAGTTTTGTTTCAATTAATAACCAGCAAACACTTCTTGAATGCCAACTAGAATATAAACAATTTAATAATCTCTTATAGGCTCATTTTTTTTCATGTTTCAACCTAGAAACATGTTATCTATCTATTAATCTGACACCTATCTGTAACTTCTTGCTCAAATATACCAATTTTGGATTGAGGAAAACTTATGCCTGGTTGCCTCCAGTATCATTAATATCCGAGGAAAGTTAGAGATTTTGTTTCTAAGGCTCATGGACTCAGTAGATCAACTAAATGAGCCAACAGACTCCCTCACTAGGGGACCAGCCCTTAGCCTTCAGCACTGAGTAAAAGGGCGTGTGGTTGCTAATGCATTATGCTGTGGCATGGACTGTATAGAAATAACAACGTCACAGTTGACAGTACTGAGTCCAATCTTGTTATTAAAGTATTAGTATTTGTAAATATTGGTATGTTGACAGACAAAAGTAGCTGTTCTTTCTTCTTGTCATGAAACATATTTCTGTTTTTTGCAGAACTAATGATATGTTAAGTAACAGAAATTTGTTTCTACATCCTCTAATCATTCCATGTAGCATTCTCAGATCACAACTGCCTCTTCATTGCCTTCTGCCCAGAAAACTCTTCCCCCATCTATTCCCACGAATTATATTCTCATTTCATTCAATCTTCCACTTATAGTCAGCTGTCTGCTCAAAAGTCATCCAAACAGAGAGTTCTTCCCTGATCAACCTCTCAAACCAGGGCTATGAGTCTTTGTCTCTTCCATTTGCTTTATTTTTTCCTTCATAAACTCTTATCAACGCAGGACATACTACATATATGTAGGTGCATATATTCGACCTACCTAACTCCCAAAAGTATAAGCTCCATGAAATAGGCATTTTGCCTGTTTTGCTTGATGAAACATTGGGGGATATATCGTTTACCCACTGTACATAGTGGGTCCTAATAAAGATTGGCTGAATGAATGAATATCTAGGGCCTTCATTTTGCCTTATGGAACCCCAGGGAATTCCACTGTGGCTACACCATAGGGCCCACAGCCTCAGGTGCCCTGGCCCTCTCTGGTCATAAAACCTGCACTCTATGGGTTAGCTTTCTGTTTATTCTCCTTTGGGACTCCATTATGCATCCATCCATATGTTTGATGATGTCTCAGAAGTTTCCTAACTCTCCTTGCTTTTTAATTTTTTTAACTTTTTTATTGTGAAATATAACATATATACAAAAAAGGCAAAAAATTTCAAACTACATTTTAACAAATAGTTTTACAACAAATTTCAAACCATGGTATGAGTTACAGTTCCACAATTTCAGGTATTTCCTTCTAGCAGCTCCAAGACACTGGGGACTTCACAGAAATATGAATATAATGATTTAGGAGTCATACTCATTTGTTAAATCCTATCTTCTCTACTATAACTCCTTCTTCTCCTTTGATCTTTCTCCCAATTTTTAGAGGTATTTGGGTAACAACTATTCTAGCTTCTTCATGTTGAAAAAGGATGCTAACATTATGGGATAGGGGATGCAACTGGTTGATGCTCTTGGAGAGACTGGTATCTCTGTGTTTCAGGACTTATCTGGCCTAGGAACTATGTAGAGGTTTTAGGCTTCTGAAAAAAAAAAAAAAAAACTTTGGGAGTAAAACTTTATTTATAGAGTCTTAGATAGAGTTCTGGGTATTCGTTAGGGTTTACAAGAAGACAGCTGGTTGGGGCTTGGGCTTAACTATGGCAATTGGTGATGTCTAGCTAAAGCTTGCACAAGAGCAACCTCCAGAATGGCCTCTCGATCTATTTGAAGTCTCTTAGCCACAGATACCTTATTTTGTTACATTTATTTCCCCCTTTTTGATCAGATAGGCACTATTGACCCCACAGTACCACAGCCAGGCTGATCCCTGCGAGTCATGTACCATGCTGCCAGGGAGACTTTCACCCCCGGTATCATGTCTCATGCAGTGGGGAGGGTAATGATTTTACTTGCAGAGTTGGGATGAGAGAGGCCACATAAGAAACAAAAGAGGGTTTCTGGACATAACTTTTAGTCATAATTATAGGCAGGCTTAGCTTCTCTGATACAGAAATAAGTTTCATAAGAGCAAGCCTCAAAAGCTAGGGTTTGACTTATTAACTTGTGAGTTCCTAGTGTTTGAGAGAGCATCAGGGATTTCCCAGGTGGGAACGTTTAAGAGTTCCAATTTTTTTCTCCAGCATCTCAAGGGACTTTGACAATACTTATTAATTATTAGTCCAACATACTCTGGAATGTAGATGGGTATTACATTAAGCTACACAGAATTGCAAGACCTCGTTCCCAATTCTAGGCTCCATATGTTTAGGTTATTTAACTGAACTGGCCAGACAGTTAAGTTAGATTATATGCTACAGAAAATTTAGGTTTGGATAAAATAAACGTCTTTTTCTTTGGTCTCAAACAGTAAGTGAAGTTCTAAGATACACACAATATCAACCTTTGCCCTGTACTCTGTTTTACCTTAGCCGAAACCAGATCAGCTTCATTCTTATTTTTATTTATTTATTTTTTTAATTTGTATATGGGCAGGAGGCACCAGGGATCGAACTCCAGACCTCCAGCACGGTAGGTCAGAGCTCTGCCTGCTGAGCCACAGCAGCCGCCCTCAGCTTCATTCTTACCTCTAATTGAAGCCTGTTCCTTTTTTCAACTTCTTTAACAGTTGATTATGTAAGAATGCTCACTTTCAGAGCTGCAGAACTCCAGCTCTGGGTTTTAGACTTTGCACAAGTACCCAAAGTTCCAGGAAAATACCAGGTTATACACATAGCACAGCATCTCAGAATTCAGAAATAACACAACGCTAAGGAGTAAATGTGACTGCTGCAGTTGTAAGAGCTTACAATTTGGACCCCAATTTTCTTACAAGTATTTTCTAAAACACTCCATACAATATTTGTCCTTTTATTTCTGGCTTATTTTGCTCAACATAATTGTCCTGATTGTTCATTCACCTTGCTGCATGCCTCATGACTTCATTCCTTTCTGTAGCTGCCCAATATTTAATGATATGTATACACCACAGTTCACCCATATGCTTCTCAGTCAACGTACTCTTCAGCTACCTACATCCATTAGGTATCGTGAATAATGTCACCACAAACATCAGTATGCAAATGTCTATTCAAATCCATGCTTTCAGTTACTTCAAGTATATTCCCAGTAATGGGATTGCCTAATCATTTGGTGACCCTCTATTGAGCCTCCTGTGGATCCAGTACATTATCCTCCAGAGGGGCTTCTCCATTCTGCTACCCTACCAACCTTGAATAGGTATCCTTCTCTCTCCACATTTTCTCTACCACTCAAATCTATTTTTTGGGGGGGGAAATAGTAACAATTTATTAAGAAACGTACAGACTGGGAAGCTAGCCCTGGGCAGCTGTGGACCATTCAGAGTCACGCTCCATGCCACCACCCAGGGCATTACCAGGGGTTATACAGGGGAAGAACACAGAAGTCGCAGAGCCAAGCTGGGATTTGCAAGATCATACACACAGCTCTTTGAAGTTATTGATGTGTAGCAGGAGTGGCTCAGTCCAGAAAGCTATGGTACTAGGAATGCGAACAGGCACTTCAAGATGAACTTATGGGCAGGGAGTTGTCTTATCTAGGAATTTAAGGCTTCTCTGGTTTATGGTCTCATGCTTGTGCATATATTAAAAAGAAAATATAAGCAAAATACAGAGATTATAATATTCCCCAAAAGTTTTTATATTTTGAGTTTAAATTCTCTGAACCTGGCCTACAGGTTCTGTCTTTTTCCACACAATAACTCAATATTAAACCTAAGCTATGTCATTTTCTTGTAGGTATTTTCTTTACCAAGAAAGCATATGGTTTTTACTTAGAAAATGCGGGCTTATGCCATTCTTCCAACATTGTTTATTTTCTTGACTAATATCCAATTTACATTTGCTGCTCCCTCACTATGTCTTTGTGCATATGTAATACCTTCTTACTTCAGCATTAAATCATAGTGGAAGCTTTTAAAACATATGTCAAAGGGTAACTAAATCAACCCACATAGCACAGCAATGCACACAACTCAACCTAAAGTGATGACAATACCAAAAGATGTGCTCAAGGTTAGCATGGCACAGGCAATGACAACTCAACTTCAGTGCTTCCTGAATAACTACAATTGTACTAAACCATTAGTAACAAGACACATTGTATTTTTCAAAGATGTTCAAATGTGAGAAAAAAAGGAAATGTTAGTCAATGAGATTTTTGGTTTTCTAAGCTGCCAGAATGCAATATACCAGAAATGGTTTGGCTTTTGCAATGGGGATTTATTAGTTTACACATTTACAGTTCTAAGAAATGTCATGAAAATGTCCAAATGAAGGCATCAAGAAAAAGATACCTTCCCTGAAGAAAAGCTACTGGCATCTGGGGTTCCTCTGTCATATTGGGAAGGCATGTGGCGGTCATCTGGTTGTCCTTCAGCTCCTGGTTTCAGTGACCTCCTCTCTGAGCTTCTGTGGGTCCTTTCTTAGCATCTCCAGGGCGTTTCTCTCTCTACTATCTCTCCCGATGTTTCTGCCTTTATCCTCTCATAAAGGGCTCCAGTAAAAGATTAAGAGCAACCTTGAATTGGGTGGGGTCATATCTTAATCGAAACAACATAACCAAAGGTTCTCACCTACAATAGGCCTGCACCCACAAGAATGGATTAAAAGAACAGGGACTTTACTGGGGTACAAAGCAGCTCCAAACTACCACAAGGGGATACATTATTTATAAGGATATATTTAGGTATGTATCACATTTACTGCACCAAATGGTTTTTTTGGTTTGTCTATTCTTCCATGGACTGGAGATCCTTAAGGGCAGAGACCAGGGATTCCATGTTCTCGTCTTGTAAAGCTCACTCACCTACCCTCATTTGGTTGCTGTCACCTCAAGGAAGAGGCCAAGTCATTTTATTCTTGTTATAGTTCCTTTCTCCACAGTGCCTAGGAAATGTTTATTACATAACAGTTATTGGTCAATTGACTGGCTAACCATTTTGTTGTCTTCTTTTTTTTTTGATAATTTATTTATTTTTTTAATTTATGAAACATGACCACATACAAACACAAACATTCTTACCATATGATCATTCCATTCTTATTATATAATCAATAACTCACAATATCATCACATAATTATATATTCATCATCATAATGATTTCTTAGAACATTTGCATCAATTCAGAAAAAGAAATAAAGAAAACAGAAAAAAATTCATATCTAATCCTTCTATTTATTTATTTAGAGTCTGCAGATTGTGTTGAGATATATTCATAAGCTATATATTCTATCCAAAATAAACAATTGATTTTTGTAGTATCCTCTCTTAGTTGTACTCTCAACTCATCACTCTCAATCTCAGACAATTTTTATTGCTCCAAAGAGAAAAATAACAGGTAGACACACCCACACCAGAGAGAAAATCCAAAACTCCCCTTAACTCTTGCCCCCTACCCCTAATTATTTACCCATAGTATTATTGTGGTACTAGAGATGTATTCCTGTTAAATACAGATAATAGCAAGCAACAAGTACTTTTCCCCATATACCCCCCTATTATTATTATTTTTTATGGACAAAACATAACATACAAACACGAACATTTAACATATGAACATAATTATGTTCATGTTAACATATAAACATTTCCCCATATACCCCTCTATTATTATTATTTTTTATGGACAAAACATAACAACATACAAACATGAACATTTAACATGTGAACACAATTATGTTCATGTTAACATATGAACATTTCATTTCACATATATAATCAATGACTCACAATATCATCATATAGTTGTATATTTATCACTATGATCATTTCTTAGAACGACATTTGCATCACTCCAAAAAAAGAAATAAAGTGCAAAAAGAAAAAACTCATACATACCACACTCCTTACCCCTCCTTCTCATTGACTCCTAGTATTTCTATCTACCCAATATATATATATTTTTTTCTTGCATAGGCAGGCACCAGGAATTGAACCCAGGTTTCCGGCATGGCAGGTGAGAACTCTGCCTGCTGAGCCACCGTGGCCCACCCACCCAATATATTTTAACCTTTGTTCCCCCTATATTTTTTCCCTATAGGGAAAAAGTGATCACCCCCTTTCATTGATCCCTAGTATTTCAATCTACTCAATTTATTTTAACATTTGTTCTCCCTATCATTTATTTCTTTTTAATCCATATGTTTACTCATCTGTCCATACCTAGAAAAGGGGGAATGGTAACCTAACATGTACAGATTAGTTAATGAGATTGAATTTAAAAGTATGGGAATGGATAGAGGTGATGGTAGATAAAAGGAGCATCAGACACAAGGTTTTCACAATCACAGTCACACTGTGAAAACTATATCACTATACAATCATCTTCAAGAAATATGGCTACTGGAACACTGCTTTATAGTTTCACGCACTTCCCTCTAGCCTCTCTAATACACATTAAACTAAAAAGAGGATATCTATATAATGTGTAAAAATAACCTCTGGGATAACCACTCCACTCTGTTTGAAATCTCTCAGCCACTGACACCTTATTTTGTCTCATTTCTCTCTTTCCCCTTTCGGTCAAGAAGTTTTTCTCAATCCCTTGATGCTGAGTCCCAGCTCATCCTAGGATTTCTGTCCCATGGTGCCAGGAAGGTTTATACCCCTGGGAATCATGTCCCCCATAGAGAAGGGGGAGGGCAGAGAGTTTGCCTGCCATGTTCGCTGAGGGAGAGATAGGCCCACATATGAGCAACAAAAAAGGTTCTCTGGTGATGACTCTTAGGCATAATTTTAAGTAAACTTAGCCTATTCTTTGCGGGGATAAGTTTCATATGAACAAACCCCAAGATTGAGGGCTCAGCCTATTGATTTGGTTGTCTCCACTGCTTGTGAGAATATCAGGAATTCTCCAAATGGGGAAGTTGAATTGTTCCCCTTTCTTGCCATTTCCCCAAGGGAACTTTGCCAAAACTTCTTTATTCACTGTTCAAATCACTCTGGGATTTACTGGGGCATCACACTGGACAAACTTACAAAATCTCATGTCCTACTCAAGGTTCCTGTACTTATGGTGTTCAATTAACCTGTCCGTATAAGTTAACCTTCTATTATTAACTCTTTGTACAAGTGTCATACCTTTGAAGTAGTTCAAGCAAGAACCTATTTATATATGTCGTGCTAATTGGTGAGATACATGGCTCTAAACAACCCCTTTCAATCATGGCAATATTACAAGTAATATGGGGTATACCTAGTCAAGGTTGGTAGGGTAGCAGAATGGAGCAGCCCTTCTGGAGGATAATGTAGTGGATCCACAGGAGTCTAAATACAGGGTCACCAAATGATTAGGCAACCCCGTTACTGGGAATACACTCAAAATATTTCAATATGGCACTGTAAGTTATAAACCCACTAATGAACAACCATCACCTCTATCCATTCCCATACTTTTAAATTCAATCTCATTAACTAATCTGTCCATGTTGGGTTACTTTCCCCCTTCTCTAGGTCCTGTCTATCTCTAGGTCCCTTCTATTCTATATTTTAAGACTCTGAGTTTGCATTTTCAAGAGAGTTTATATTAGTGAAATCATACTGCATCTATCCTTTGGTGTCTGGCTTGTTTCATTCAGCATTATGTCCTCAAGTTTCATCCATATTGTCATATGCTTCAGGACTTCATTTATTCTTGAGGCTGCATGATATTCCATCATAGGTATATACCACATTTTGTTTATCCACTAGTCTGTTGATAGACCCTGGGTTGTTTCCATCTTTTGGCAATTGTGCATAATGCTGCTATGAACCTCAGTGTGTAAGTGTCTGTTCATGACACTGCTTCAACTCTTCTGGTATATAATAGGTACTGGTATTGCCAGGTCAATTGAGTAGGGCAACTCAATATGTAGTTTTCTGAGGAACCACCAAACTGTCTTCCATGGTGGCTGTACCATTATAGATTCCCATCAACAGTGAATAAGCATTCCAACTTCTCCATATTCTCTCTAACACTCATAGTTTCCTGTTTAACAACAGTCATTCTTGTGTGAGATGATACCTCATTCTGGTTTTGATTTCCATTTCCCTTATAGCTAATGAAGTTGAACGTCTTTTCATGCGCTTTTTAGCCATTTGTATTTCCTCTTCAGAAAAACGCTTATTCATATCTTTTGCCCATTTTATAACTGGGTTGTTTACTTTTTTGTTCTTGAGTTGTATTGTCTCTTCATACATACTGGATATCAAACCCTTTTCAGATATATTGTTTATAAATACTTTCTCCCATCAAGTTGGTTGCCTCATCACCTTTTTGACAAAGTCCTTTGAGGCATAGAAGCATTTGATTTTGAAGAGTTCTTATTTATCTATTTTTTCTTTTGTTGCTTGTGCTTTGGGTATAAGGTTTAAGAAGGTCTTGAAGATGTTTCCTTATATTTCTTCTAGAAGTTTTATGGTACTGGCTCTGTTTTTTGTAGCAGTTTTATTCCCACAAGTGGTGCACAGAATGCACATAGCTTCATGTTCACATTAATATATGAGATTGTTAATACACAACTGCTAATATACAAGTCTTCAGACTTTTCCATTTTTAACAGTCTGATGGGTATAAAATTACATATCATTGTGGTTTTAACTCAGGTACTGTTTCGTATATTTAGGTCTTTGATCCACTGTGAGTTTATTTCTATAGAGAGTATAAGGCAGGGGTTCTCTTTCATTCCTTTGGCTATGGATAACCAGTTCTCCCAGCCCCATTTATTGAAAAAACTTTTCTGTCTTAGTTCAGTGGATTTGGGGGTCTTGTTGAAGATCAATTGATTATAGTTCTGGTGGTCTATTTCCAAACCCTCAATTTGATTCCACTGATAAGTATGTCTGTCTCTGTGCCACTATCATGCTGTTTTGACTCTCTGCAAAGAGTCAGTATTATCTCAGAATGGGGATGTAATAAACTGCTTGAACCATCTGAGAATACATTCTGAATTATCAGCAAAGTAAGTTACTAATAGAAAAGACAAGAGACATAATTATCTTTGAAAGGAAAATTTGTGAGTTATCAGGGGCAAGATGGGAGTGGTGATATTTTTTAAATTTCCTAAATCACCTCACAGATATATTCAGAACAACCAGGTGCAAAAGAAAAAGAAAAACAGTGGACGTCATCTTCAACAAAACTTGATAAAATGTATCCTCCAAAGTCCAGAATATGATAACATGGGACCAATCCTCCAACCAAGAGTGGTTGTTAAGCTGGATTAGGTGACGACATGTCTCCACCCATTCGGATGGGTCTTGCTTAGTTTATGGGAATCCTACAAAAGAGGAAACATTCTGGAGAAAGCTAGAGATTCTGAGAGAGCAGAATGACATAGCCACAAGAAGCAGAGTCCACCAGCCAGTGCCCTTGAAGATGAAGAAAGAAAACGCCTCCTGGGGAGCTTCATGAAAGGAAGCCAGGAGAGAAAGCTAGCAGATGATGCCGTGCTTGCCACATGCCTTTCCAGATGAGAAAGAAACTTGGACTGTATTTGCCATGTGCCCTTCCACTTGAGAGTGAAACCTTGAACTTCACTGGCTTTCTTGAACTAACGTTATCTTTCCCTGAATGCCTTTGATTGGACAATTCTATAGACTTGTTTTCATTTCATTTCATTCCTCGGCCTTAGAACTATAAACTAGCATCTTATTAAATTCCCCTTTTTAAAGACATTTCATTTCTGGTATATTACATTCCAGCAGCTAGCAAACTAGAACACATTTGCTCTACACATAGTAGGTGCTGAATAAATACTATGGCTTTTCATCAGAGTGGGCTTTCTGTGAAAAACCAGTCTAGTGCTAGAGTTGGCACAAGAGCCAAAGATTGCTGATAACTAAAAAATATGATAACCCAGGACTCTACTTCTTTTATCATACTAGGTAATGAAAAAACATTGTAATTGCTTTTGAATCCTAGCATTTTCTTTTAATTATTAGAGGAGTTGTAGGTTTACAGAAAAATCATGCATACAATATAATTGTTCCCATATACCACCTTTTATTAGCACCTTATTATTAGCACCTTACATTACTGTGGTACATTTGTTACAACTGATGAGAGAACATTTTTACAATTGTTCTAGGGGCTATAGTCCATGCTTGGCCTTAGTGTTCGCTGTGTTGTGCCATCCTATGGTTCTCTTTTTAACATTTTTATTCTAGTAAAATATATATTCCCTTTAACCACATTCAAATATATCTTTATAAACTACATTGGTGGACTGAAGGCAAACTAGAATAGAAAGGTTTAAAGGTGCAATTTGTACATGTCCCTGGGAAATACCAATTCTAACAGGAAAGACTCTTTCGGTATCATGGAAACAGACGTACATTGGGAAGGTAAAGTAAAACATGACTGATAATACAGTAAGTCACCGTCATTAAAATACCTAGCATACCTTAAGATTAAGTGCATTTCTCCCATATATTTGACAGTTTATTACGGCCATTTTGGTTATGGTCATTATTGCTTCGTATTGTGTTACCGCAACGGTCTTGTAACCATCTCCGTATATACCTTCTACCCACGATTCCCTTTTTTTTCCAGTTTTAATGAAATCTAGATAAACAAAGCAAAACACAAAGCTTAAATGTAGCATCACTAGGAGTAAAAGAAAGTATTTACTTTATGATATAGTAAGCCACCATAAACAGGTTAGTGAAACACATCTTCTGGAAAGAAATCCCCATAGCCCTCACCCACCCAAGCTCAGTTGGCTCTGTTTTCAATACGGTTTTTAAGTACTATATAGTACAATTCTCTTGCTTAAAGAAAATGATATACTCACTGATTTTTACATGGATAATTTATAGTCCATCAATCTCAGTCTTTTTGTACCCTATATAAACATATTTTAAATACATTTCTATGAATTACATAACATACTTCTTGGTTCACAAAACTAATATGTCATCCTATAAGTATAACAGCTAGAAATCACCACCCAAGAGAAAGCCTCACTTTTTCCCCAGTATTGCCTTGATGTATGTGTAATTTAGCTCTTTCCTCAGTTTAGATTCCACACAGAAAGAAAAAAAAAAAAAGAAAAAAAAGAAGCTCAGGAGTTAGCTACGCAGAGACCACCTAAAATTATTTTGTCACTGCTTTGTGTTTCACCTTCCATCAGAGAGGGCCTATCCAAGCATACACAACTATGGCAGGATAACATTTTGAAATTTTCATGCAATATATTTACATTCATAACCATTCTTGCTGCATTGCTTTGTCATGACATATTTTACATTCTCAGTAATTTTTATGCATTGCTTCAGTGAGCAGAAATGCAGTCCAGAACAAAGAAGACAAAATTCAACTTTAAATGTCTAAGATAGACTCTCCACACTCTCCAGGCTCATTTCAGATGAATAGAGGCTAAAATTAATCATCAGACAGGGGAAATATATGATATGTTATGGGGATTTCCTTGTCTTAGGAGAGGTAATAGAGTGAGAAGGAAAGGGGTGTGAGTTAAGATGTCAAGTCTATGGCCAAGTAGTTGGTTTGGGTCAAGTGGAGGTGGAGAGGTGGTTAGAAATTCCTTGATAGACAAAGATGTGAGGATCCTTAAACTCAACTGGAATTTATCTAAGCAGGGAAACATCCAGAGTAGTATAAACTCAACAAAGCATTAGTGGTAATATGGTTCGCTTAGACCCATGATGTGGAGAAGACCTACAATTTAATTCATGTCACAGATGAGGATACAGAAATACTGGGAGGAATAGTGGACCCAGGAAGTCCTAAGGTTGGAGCATTCTGCCGTGTATAATCTCCAATTAAACACATCTATTGAATTATTAATATTAGTTTTATTATTTTTCAGTTCTAGAATCTTATTTGACTCTTGTTTTTCAAAAACCATAGATTCCAGGTCTCTAGAGAAATTTTCCAACTCTTTTGTATTTTTCTTGAACATGATTATTTTAAAATCCCTGTCTGAGAAATTTCAATATCCGAATCAACTATGGGACTGTTTCCATTGTCTGTTTCTTTCCACTAGTTTTCAGATATTTTTTTCCTGTCTTTTATTGTGTAGTCAGGGTTCTCTAGAGAAACAGAACCAAAAGGAAATATCTGTAAATAGGAGATTTATATAAAGGTGTCTCAAGCAACTGTAGGAAGGGAAGAGTCCATAATCTATAGGGCAGGCTGAGGGAAGCTGGTGACTCTGATGAAGAGTCTGGATGAACTCCACAGGAGAGGCTCGCTGGCTGAAGAAGCAGTGAAAGAGTCTCTCTCCTTCCTTAAAAGTCTTTGACTGATTGGATTATCTCATGGTTGGGGGGTCGGTACCTTAAGTTGATCACAGATGTAATCAGCCGCAGATGCAATCAACTGACTGATAATTTAATACATCAGTCTTCTGGTTTATAAACCAACCACAAAATAGCCTGACTGGGCATCATCACTTGGCCAAGTTGACACCAGAACCTAACCATCATATTTATGATGCTTTGTGATTTTTCATTTGATGCAGGATCTTGCAGATAAAAAAATTTTAAGGGTCTGGATAATGCTGTCTTCATCGATCAAGGATTAGGTTTTCTTCTATTAGACAGAGAGATTCTATTAAACTTTGGTTTTGGACTTTGTTATGTCTGGCCTATTTTAATTTTGTCCTTTCTCTTAGGACATGGTCCTTGTTCAGGCATGAGTTCTCTGGGTCTTTAACTGAAAACCCCACGTGTTTACCAAGTCCCATCTAGTTTGGCAGACCTGAACTCCAGTATCTGTCTCCCCAGCACTGTGTGACTGCTCAAATCTATGCTCAATTCCTTAGTTTCTCAGCTGATAAATGTTTCTTAAGAGTCTTGCCCTGCATACACACAGTTTAGAAATTAGCCGACACTCTGAAGGAAGTTTTTGTGCAGGCTTTTTGATTCATTTCTCTTCAATTCCTTCCTCTCCATGATTTTGTTTTAGCTATATTGGTAGCTCTGAAGTCTGTCTGCTATCTCCTTAATCTATTAAAATTACCATTTTCTACTTGGTCTCTATTCTCCCATACTACAAATGCCTCAGGCAAAAACCAGGGTAAATGTGGAAGCTCACCTCATAAGCTTTCCTTCTTTCAAGGATTGCAGCCACTCAAGCCATACCTGTATTGGTTACTGCCCAATGCTGTCAATATCTATTTTACATATTTTGGTCAGCTTTAATAGTTGATTTTGGTGGGAGGCTAATCCAATACAAAGTACCAAATCTTGGAGAGAACCAGAAGTCATCATGGTTATTTTTAATTCTGTGTCCAATAATTACAATATCTGGTGCTCCCGTGGATGTGTTTCTACAGCTTATTGTCTCTGATAATTTCCATTCATTTTTGTCTTTTTCTTTGTCTTTACCACATGCTCTATTTGTGAAATTGTTTGTAGAAATAATGTAATTGTTCTTTAAAGATGATTTTCATTTGTTTCTGCTAGGCAACTATGATCATAAACACTTATGGATTCTCTTAATTCAAATTTAGGTAGGAAAAATCACCTTGGGAGCATAAGTGGGGAAAAGAAAAGAGAACTAAAGCGAGCTATGAGGAACAACATTTAGGGGTGAGGCTAAAGAAAAGGAATCTTTGAAAGAAACTAACAATCACACAGAAGTAGAAAGAAAATCAGCAATGCGATGGCACAGAAGGCAAGGAAGAAAACATTTCAAGAATGCAGGAATTTGATTATATTCACTATACGATTTTCTCTTTCAATTCAATATTAAAATGACCACTGAAAGAATTGTAGATACAGCAAAAGCAGTACTGAGAGGAAAACTTATAGCACTAAAATGCATCCATTAGAAAAGAGGAAAAATCTCAACTCAGTTATATAAGGTCCCATCTCAAAAACCTAGAAAAAGAAGAGCAAAATAAACCCAAAACAAAGTAGAAGAAAATGTAAATGTAAGAACAGAAAGCAATGAAATTAAAAACAGAATAATAATAGAGAAAGCTAACAAAACAAAGAATTTATTCTGTTTCATACACCTTGAGATTAGGTTCATATTATCCTTTGAAAACTATGGCCATAATACTTAGGGGCTAGGAGTTTTAAATAATTGAAACTTGAAAAAAAATTTCCTGGAACAAAAGTATGAAAACACAACTAGAAAATAAAAATTAATAAAAGTTAAATTAAATTTTGATAAAATGTGACATTATGTCAACTTCCTGAATTGTTAAATGTAGTTTCTGTAAAATATTTATCATCTTTGTAAATTCATGCATTTGATTTTCTTCCATCAGAAGAGTTTTAAAGTGTGCAGAGAAATCAGAGCAAATTAAATCAAATCAAATTCAATCAGCTATGTTGAGTCAAAGCATTTCAAAAATTAAATTATAAACTACATTTTAAATTTTCAATAGAAGAACACTATATTATATTTGGAAAGCAAGTACATTTTAACATATTTAATAAGATATGTATGCGTATGTGCACACGTGTACACTCTTTCCAAAAGAAAGCCTAAAGCATGGTCTTAAAATTGCTTTACTGAGCATCTATGATACCCAGCTTTCCACTCTTACCCAGAAATGCCTGATCCTTTGTCTACACTGTTGCCTTTTCCCAGAAAACTTTCTTCTTTTTATTCATCTGGCAACTTCCTATTCTCACTTCAAGATCCTCTGCATATTTTACTTCTTTCTCAGAGCCTTCCCAACTTCCCTCAAGTAATCAGACTACGTCATCTTTTTGACCTCAAAAAGCATTTTTTTTTTTACACCTTCTCAGTATCAGCTATCATATTCAAATTCTCTCTAGAGGGTGCATAGAGTAGCTATTAAAAGAATAGGCTCTAGTCTCACCACCCTTCCCCTCTCTGCGTGGGACATGACTCCCAGGGATGTGTACCTTCCTGGCAACATGCGACAGAGAACCTGGAATGAGCTGAGATTCAGCATCAAGGGACGGAAAGAAACCCTAGAATGAGCTGAGAATTAACATCAAGGGATTGAGAGAACCTTCTCGACCAAAGGGGGAAGAGTGAAATGAGACTAAGTGTCAATGGCGGAGAGATTCCAAACAGAGTCGAGAGGTTATTCTGGAGGTTATTCTTATGCATTAAGTAGATATCACCTTGTTGCTCAAGATGTAGCAGAGAGGCTGGAGGGAACTGCCTGAAAATGTAGAGATGTGTTCCAGTAGCCATGTTTCTTGATGATGACTGAACAATGATATAGCTTTCACAATGAGACTCTGCTAATGTGGAAACCTTGTGTCTGATGCTCCTTTCAGCTACTATATCAACAAAAGAGTAGAACATATGGAATAAAAATAAATAATAGGGGGAACAAATGAAAAAATAAATTTAGTTTGAAA
>PVIY010010427.1:0-68692 GCA_004026745.1 Myrmecophaga tridactyla
TCTATCTATCTATCTATCTCTATGTCTCGGTTGTTTCCCGACCTTGCCTGCCACCCACTTCCCAGGTGGCCAGTCCGGGCGCCTTTTCGCAGCATTCTCGGCTGCGATTCCCCGGAGCAGGCGGCCGCGTGGGTGACAGCTCTGTACGCCCGCTCAGAGAGCCGGCCACGGCGGGCCATTTACAATTCAGACCGAACGTGTGTGTGTGTGTCTGTGTGTGTGTGTCTGTGTCTGTGTGTGTGAGGGGCAGGCATGGAGCTTGGCCGAAGGCTGACTTCAATGGTTTTCAGAGGCAAAAAAAAAAAAAAAAGTCCGGGGATGGGGGTGGGGGGTCGGTGCAAAAGCTGGTCTGAGTTCCAGAAAGACTTTGATCAGACGTCTGTTTCGTTCCCTGGGCCCCACATGAGTGTCCGGAAGGCCACTTCTAACAGTCTCTGGCCTGCGGCCGCTGGCCCTACAAAAAAGGGCGGGGGGTCTTAATACCAAGCGCCCACCTCCTCTCGGCGGCGCCCCCACCCCGGGAGTACCTCCCTTTAGAGAACCTATAGGATCCCGGCAGATCAGAAGGACACCAACTCTTCACGACCTTTCCGGTCTGACTGCTCAGAGTTGCTCCTAGTTGCTCCCCATCCTCCTGGGCCAGGGCGAAGAGCGGGCCAGAGTGGAGTGTGGGGCAGGGGGAGAGGGGGGCGCCCATGGGAACCCTGCGCCGCACCAGTCAGAGGCCCAGCGACCCGCACTTCCCGGCCCCCGCGCGCGCGAGGTGAGTAGGCGCTGGTGGGATGGCTCAGGCCGCGGGTCCGCCTTGCCCAGAGACGACAGGAAGGGCGCTGGGTTCCGCCGTCTGCCTCTCTTTCTCCTCCGCATGATCCCGGCTCAAGGCAGGACAATCTAACCAAGTGGAAACCAGATAGGGGATTTTGATCACTTTTCACCTCCTCATCCTTCATTTCCTTTAATTTTCGGGACCGGCAGCGGGCGGGCAGGAGGGGGTGGACGTGGTAAGTTACAAATATTCTCTCCAACACTTCTGCCTCCAAGTCTCCGCGGAGAAAAGGGGGCCCTCGCTGGGACATGAGTCCCCCGGGTCCCCACGGTTTTGAGGGCCTTTTTTCAAATTCCGGGAGCCGTCCCCCGGCACCTGGAGAGCTAGTGGAGGGCCTAGGGTTGGGGCTGGAGCCGAGAGGATGGGCCGCGGGACTTGAGGCTCTTTCTGGCCGGCAGACTTCGGTTAGGTTTGGGTGGTGGAAGGCTGTGAGGTAGTTCTGGAGGTTGGGAAAGCCTGAGGGAAGGGAGCGCTTCCTGCCATCCCCTGAGCCTCTAACCCCTCACTGGCAGGGAGTGGTTGATGAGAAAGCAGAGGCCTGAATCCAGAGACCTGAGGTCCAGTCCTGGCTCTGACCTTACCTCGCTGTGTGACCTTGGGCAAGTCCTGTTAGCGTTTAGGCCTCGAATGCCTCATCTGTAAAAGGAGCTGATTGGATTAGATGATGTCTGAAATTGCTTCTAGCTGGAACATGTTTACATTTGTCTGTGTGCAAATCTGACCTACTCCCTCATGGTGCTAATTTATTTTGTTACGACTTGTGGTGGGCAACAGACAACATTTTAAAAATGTCCTTACCTTGGGGGAACAGCTTATTTTTTAAATCGCCCAATGAAGCGGAATAAAAACAAAAATATTTCTCAAAGTGAAACAAAGCTAGGGATTGTCAGACTGAAATATGAAATAGGCAGTGGACAGGCTGGAGAGAAGGACAGGCTGGGGAGGACAGCAAAGCTTAATGTGAGCTTCCCTGGGCCTCTGGAGTGGTTCTGGCTGCATTTAGTCTGGGGCATCCAGACTGAGCAGACTAGTTCTACGGCTTGATTCAAACGTAAATATGCTTTGTCCTGGGCCGCACCTCTCCCACCACAGAGGCCAAGGCCTGCCCTCCACCTGGTTGAGCAGTCAGTTACACGTGAACACCTGGTACTGTTCTAACATCCTGCAGGCTGAGGCCTCAGAACATTCAATAATTCAGTGGCTTGTCCAGGCTGGGAGGGGAGGTAGCTGCTGGGTGTTGGCCAGCCTCAGGAGCAGAACAGCTACTGAGTTATTCTGAGCCCCTTCTGATTCCAGGTGCCAGCATTTGTTGGGGAGGTGGAGATATCAAAGGCCCCTCTTGTTGTTCTGAGTGACTCATGACTTTCCCCAGGTGTGGGCGCTGGCCCCTGTCTGGGCCTCTCTCTCTGGACCTGTTTCCTGCCTATGAAATGAAGGTGTAGACCAGCTCAGCTCTGTGGTTCACTCCCCCTCTTGCTGTCTTCCTGTCCAGCTTCCTCACAAGCTGGGGGTCCCGAGATAGACAGTCTTTCCCAGCCCTCCATTCAAGTTTCACTTTACCCATCTCAGACCCTGAAGATGGCTTTGGGGGCCTTTGAGAGATGAGCGGTCCAGGGCCGTGGGTCCCCAGCAGCCCATGAGAGAGTCCTGGTTCCCTCTGCCTCCTACACCTGAAGAACAAGCTCTCACAAGAAAGTGGGGAGAGCAGTGTGCTCTCTGGGTGCTCTCTCAGGAGGCCTTTGCTCCTCTGATCTCCACCAGTGCCAGCACCCCCAACCTTTGCACTGTGCACTTCTTCTTAACTAAAATCCAGATTGAACCAGGGCCAAAGCTTGCCAGCTCAGATACTTTCAACAAGGGGTGTATGAAGACGAGAGCTCATCCTGAGGAGCAATCAAGACAGTAAGAACTGGGCATCTGTGGCGATCTCTAAAGTGAGGGGCTGAGGGAAAACAGTTTGGGACCCAAAGCCATGCAGCCCTGGCAGCAGCTCCACTGTGTCTCCTCTGGCTACAGATCCGGTAGGCCTGCCTGCCAGGGCCTTGGATTCTCTGCTCTGGCTCTGGGTGCGGAAGAGGCACTGGGCTGGGGAACAGCAGACTCTTAGACCTGCCTCTTGCTACACGGGCATTTGGCAAGTCACTTACCCTTCAGGAAACTTTTTTCCTCACCCAGTAAATGGGAAAACAATTATCTGTCCTAAGCATTTAGCAAGGCAGCAGACCAAACAAGATACAGGATATAAAAACTCAGGGGCTCAGCCACAGATGTACATAAATATCACCTGGGGGAGCTATTTTAAAAATCCCAGGCATAGGTATTTTTTAAACTCATTAGATGGTTCTAGGCAACAGTCAAGTTTGAGACCCACTAGTTTAGCTTTAGGGTCTCTACTACGTGAAACTTGTCCCTATTTTCTAGTTCCTTTCAGGAAGACCTGTATGATCAACTTCCCTCAAAGCCCCAGGGGCTGGAACACCCCCCAGTGGACCCCAGAAGCCTCAGGATGAGCCGAAAAGAGTTACCTATGATTCCTTCCTTCCATTTCTTCCAGAATCCCTGCTGGTTAAAACAAAATAACAACAACAAAAGGTGTCAAAAAAGCTATAAGCACAGGATAGTTGGATGGTGGCTCAGCAGCAGAATTCTCGCCTGCCATGCTGGAGACCCAGGTTTGCTTCCCCATATTGGCCCATGCAAAAAAAAAAAAGCTATGAGTTCAAAGGTCCTTTAAGAGTTTCTGAATCTGTATTATAATTCTGAACTTGTCACCTCCTTAAGGACACCTTTCTTGATACTTTTTCCAATCTCCTCCCAATTCCAGGCTGGGAAGGGTGTCCTCCCTCCATGTTCCTTATACACCCTGTCCTGATATTTGTCACCACACAAATCGCATTTACTATAATATTGTATTTCCTGGTCTGTTCCCTGCTTTTATAAAATCCTCAAGGCAGGTTTTTTGCCTTTGTTTCTGTATCTTCAAGCTCTACTGGGCCTTTCACAGGCCTGCATGCAGAAGGTGCTTAATTAATGCAAGTGAATGCATCCCTGGAGCCCCTCCCTTAATGAGAATAAATGGGGCTCTCTAATGATTTAAGCCCCTTTGCCTAGAAGTTGAGACCTAAGAAGATATGATACATGACATATGGTATCATCTATTTGAAACATTTTCCCGCACCTTAAATTTCATATACAAGGAAATGATAAAAAAGAAGTCTTGTTGTAATAAAGAAGGAAGAGCTGTGGATTCAAACAGGGACAGTGACTCCCCAAAATTCAGGATTTCAGCCTGAGTGGCTGGGGTACAAGTGCTGAAATTAAAGGAAGTGGTGTTGTGGATGGGAAACAGGAATGGGATGGAGCAGACCAGTGGAGAAGTCCCTTTGGGCACTACCATGCTTCTGTTACATTTCCCCCCTGGTCAGCGGATGTGGAGTTAACAAGTCTGCTGATACCAAACCATGGAGGAATGCCTGAGCTGTGGGTTGCATCCTGAGGCAGTGATCTCACACAGGACTCCTTCACCTCCTAAAGAGTTTGCTGTGCTTTCTCTGACCTGGGGAGGAGGCAGCATGTGCTTCCCTTCCCTGCTAGAACCTTAATGCTCCAGTCAGATAATGACTTTCATCTGAGCAGTGATTTAATAGTAGGAAAGATAAGGCTTGTATTTGTTTCCTCATAAATGCTGAATGAATGCATACTTGAATAAACAATATGATATATAATAATGCACTGCTTTAGGCTATATATACTATGGGCCAGGCACTGTTCTATACACTCTACATTTAATTCTCATGGCAAACCTAGGAGGCTGGTGTTATCATTATCCCCATTTTCCAGATGTGGAAACAGATGCACAGAGAGGTTACATAGCAGCAAGTTGGTATCTATGGATGGTTGGCTTTGCTGTTGGGGACCAAGGCCAAGGCTTTGATGCTTGGGCAGACCACTCAGCCTCACTCCTCTATGGCCCTCTCTGCCCCATCCATCATCCACCCTATGTGAATTTGGACTGTAGGTCATCTGGGAAGCCGTCAGCACGCTGTGGATCGATCAATGCAAACCCAATCCCACCAGCAGAGGCGTTGCTTGCAGAACTTGTGCTGTTGCAGGAAGAGCCCAGGACTGGGCAATGGGGCATCTGACTGCTTGTCCCGACTCTTCTAATACATGGAAGCCAGGAACACATCATTTAATCTCTCAGGTAGACTCCATTTTGCCATCTGTAAAATGAGACTATTCATCCCCCTCCATGAGGTTCTTCTGACAATACATGTGGGGGAAGTAGATTGAAAAGAGCTGTGAAATGTTTAAAGCAGTCAACCAAGGCATCCGTATGTTGTTGAAGGGAGCAATCTTGGAGGGCAGACTTGCAAAAAAGTAAGCAACCCTGCAACAAAAGGTTATAGTTGCTTAGGAAAGAACACACAGCCTTTCAGCCCCGAGTGAAGTAAAGGGAACTGGTCTGAAAGTTAGAGCACTTGGGTTTTAGTCCGTCAAAACCTTTTATGTGTTCTAGTTTGTCAAAGGAGTTTAAAACTAGTTTATTTTAAGGTCCCTGTTAGCTAAAGATATTTGACATTTTGCATTTGAGGTTGGGACTATGGATGTACTTTCATCAGAACATGAGTTCTGTGGGGGGTTTGTTGGCTTAGAAGGGGTCAGTTTAATTCCAATTCATCTGCTCTCTCTCATTCAGTACACCCTGGGTCTAAAATACAATGCATTTTTTATTAGAGGCACAATTGTGGTCATGAAAAAGACTTTTAGTCGGAGGTCATGTGGCCATTGAATGAGGAAATACTAGTTGTAACCTATCTGAACTATTAGCTAAGACAACATAAAAAGAGGATGCACCAGTCAGCTCAGAGAAGAGAAATGCAGATCAAGGGAGAGCACAGATCATTATCTGGCATCCAGCACTAGGGGTTCACACCCTCAGCTCTCACCCTAGTGCCCTGGAATTAAAAAAAAAAAAAAAAAGCAGACACTCCTTCAACCCTGTCAGTGTCCAAAAGAGGAAACTGAGGATCTGAGTGGGCCAGTGACTTACTCGCTGCCCCTGACTATTCCTCTCCATTTGTCTCTCTCACTCTTACGGATTTTACCTATTCACAAGTTTGTGTGAATGAGTCATGCCCACAAATTGTATAATCTAGTTAGGAAGGCAAAAAAACAGCACAGAAGAAACAATTAGAGAACGATAAAGACCAGTGTAATAATATAATATGCTAAGTGCTGTAGGAGTCAAGAAGAGAGGTAAATGATGATGCGTGGCCAGGGGGAAACTTCCTGGAGTTAGGGACTATTCAGGTGACCTTGGAGAATGGACAGGAACTGGCTCAAGGAAGAGCCTCCTTTTCTCCTTACACCTGCACCTCGCAGTCTGGGCTTTTCCCTTACAGCAACTTGGTGATTCTCACCGTCAGGACTGTAGCAGGAGCCTTTCCCTTGCCCCTCCCACCCCGGCCCGCCTCAGCCCACCACCATCATTGCTCTCATGATCTCCCATCATTACCAGCAGCCTTGGTGGTTCCCCAGAACCAGACATTTGGTTGCCCCCTCTCCTCTGTGGCTTAAGGGAACCCAACACTTTCTGCAGCAGAGATGGGAGGAGAGGCTTCTGGGATCACTTTCATTAATCAGCGTTCCCCCAGTCCTCTCTGTTTATAGACTGCCTTGCATATTTTTTTATTCATGACTGTCCAACAGCAGCCCTGAGAGGGAAGGCTGCTGCAGCTCTCCTCATTCCGTGGGAATGGAAGGCACAACGCTCCAAGGGGGAAAATGTGGAGGCTGTGCTGCCTCCCACTGATGTTCAGACAGAAGCAGGTCAGAAGCTGGTGGGAGGAACTGACAGGGAGAGGTTGTTCTATGGCTGCCACTTATCCAGCACCTAGTGTCGAGACTTGTAAAGTAACCATTTCCCCCATGTTACAGGTGGAGAAACCGAGGCCCAAGAGATCAAATCATTAGTCTAAGGTCACCTGGCTTCTCAGGCTTGGAGCCAGGACTTAAACCCAGATCTCCTCCAAAGCCTGCCATCCCTCAACTTTATGCTGAAGTCAACCTTCAGTCATTTCAGTCTGTCCAGGAGTGAAGTGACCCTTCCAGTGCTGCAACACAAAGCCAACCCTCCCCGTTCATAGAGGGATCTGACCGAAGCAAGCAGATGGCACTGGGTGCTCTGCCCCTACAGGGTAAACCTGGAGCTTTATCTGCCCAAGGATGTGAAGATATGGGTGTTGAAATGGGAGACCCCTCAGAGAGCATCTAGTTCTCCCTAACCTGGTCCAAGCAATCAGAGCAAGATTCCAGCAGGAAATGACACTTAAACTGAGACTCCAGAAGATTTGAAAGAGTTAGCCAGGGTGTTCCAGGTCCAGGATAGGAACAGTTCCAGACAAAGGAATAGCCTATGAAAAGATTAGAAGGAGAGACAGAACTTGGCCTATTACAAGAAATTTCAGAAAGTTCAGCATGGTTTGAGCCTGGAGTGAAAGGCAGGAAATGTGGTTTGCAAAGACAGGTGAAATCATCAAGGGCATATTAAAGCCACTTCAAAGATTTGGGGCTTTGTCCTAAAGACAATGAGTTGCCTTTTAATGATTTTTAAGCCAATGATCCAATTGCAAAAAGTATCGGTCACATTCCCAAAGAGAAACAGATGGCCCACTGAAAATGGCATTTGGGGGAGAGTGTTTCAAAGTGTGGGGATGTGTAGGAAAACGCTAATGAAAATACAGAATCCTGGGGCTGATAAAAGCAGTTTGAAAGGGCTAGGACAGGGGACAATTACTGGACTTAGAACGAGAGGGCAGGCAGAATGGGACCAGGCCACTCAGTCTACTTTGAGTCTGAGGTAAGGAACAAAGGAGATAAATTTCTGACCTCACTATCCTCCCTCTCTCTGATTTCCCACTGACCCTCCCCATTGGGCCAAACCCAACTAGAAGCCAAAGGTCAAGGGAGCACATTGATTAGGTGCAAATAGTATATAGCCTTCTGGGATACAGAGCAGGTTGGAGAAGAGTGGAGAGGGCTTCCGGGATGGGACAAATGTAAATGGCTCAGCCCAGGGGGTGTCCAATGAAGCAATTCTAAAGGAGGGAGCCTCTCCACTCTGTGATCTCTGAAGCCCCTTCACTGTCCCAGGCATTTGTTCCTCTTTATGTAAATGGAGATATATCTTGAGAACCACTTGGCAGTGTACTGTGAGAATAAGAGTTCTGCAAAAACAATCCTTTAATGTCTTATTCAAAGAAAGGAATCCAGGAAGGCTGATCCACACGTATGGGCCTTGGATTGGGATAAGGGTGGCTTCTACCCATCCACATCTCTTTCTACTTATGCTTTCGTTTTGCAGTGACATTACTTTCATTAGCTGGTCTAGCAGACAAGCACAATGCTCATATAGGAATATTGGATCCCACCCATTATACAGGTGAAGTGAGCAGAATCACATATGCATACTGCCAATTCCAAAAAAAAAAAAAATCAGGTTAAGTGCTCAATTTCTCCCCCTTTAGATGTCTGGGAGAGGAAGCTGTGAAAAGCAAAGGTGTCATATATTAATTAATAAATAACAGTGATGGGCATGAATGTGTGTGTGTGAAGTTGTTACCCCTTAAAATGTCAGGCAGCTGAACTGTTTCCTATGAGCCAAGCAAAGGAAATTCCAACTCTCTAATTATCTTTGTGCAGTTCCTTCAGTTGTGTTTTTGTTGTTGTGAAGTAAGAAGGGAAACATCAACAGAAGCTCCTCGGCTTAAAGCTGAGGATTCCAGTTCTTTAATGCACAAGAATTCTTAGCACTAATTGGCTTCACAATGTAAACATATACATATAGATATAAATACATTTCTTGCTAAAATCAGAACTAAACTTGTTGCACTATGTCCCAGAGGAGGAGTGAGGAGTTCATTTGTTTTCTAATCAATGTTAGGGGCTGAAGACATTTAAATCCAGACAAATTTGACATCATTTCTTGAGAAGAGTGTATGTTCACAGATTGTATACGTTTGAGTGGAAACATTATAAATTATAAAAACTCACAGTATGGTACCTCCTGGAAACTACTGCAAAATGAAAAAGCATAAAGCATATATTTTCTGATTTCATTAAAATATGACTGTGACATCACCTGTCTAAGAGGGTTATCTACTGACCTGCTGCTGGCAAGGCTAAGGGTTCACAGTGTCAGTCCAGTGCTTGAAATCCTGCTTTCCTTTGAAAGGCTCAAGCTTGCCAGGGTATTTAAAATGTCAGAGAGCTAGTTCCAATATGCACAGCCTGGGACCCGGGATTAATAATGCATTCTCCTTCACTACCACAAGGTTCCAAAGCTGCAGATGATATTGCGGAATAAATGCAGCCAGTGAGGTTTGTGAAACCAGAATGTGAATAGCCCGGAGTCACACATTTACCAAGCCGGAGTACGGCTGGGTGGTTACTTGAGAAAATTTGCAAGTCATGTAGAAACCCGAAGGTTTCGTGGTTTCTCTGTTTTCATGTTAGACCTGGTGCTAAATTGATCTAAAGAAGCCTGATTTGTTTGTTTGTTTGTTTTTTTAAAGTGGGGCCACACAGTTATTAACATGCTGAGATCTAGGATAGGAAAGAGGCCTCATCTCAAAACACTTCCCTCATGAGAATGGCTGAAATTGCACATCTGTATGTCATACATTCCTTTGGTGGAAATGATGTCTTCTCCATGAAGTCCCAGAAGGAGATAATTCTCCAATCCTTGGAGTTGGTTTAGGTGATCAAAGATCAGGATACTGTGAAGAAAAGTTTGAGGTCTCGAGAGACATCAGAATGGGGGAGAATTCTGAGTATGTCTAACGATGAAGGAAAGGAAACAGCATGTGCGTTTTTGCCTGCTTCATGGTCCTGCCCAGAGCTCACTCTGCAAATGGACCATGATGCATGCTTCTTGTCTAGGGGCCTACTTGCTCCTTGGTCCCCAAGCTGGGCTTCATTTTGGCCTTGACTTAGTATACCTGTGGATTATGGGTTTTGAAGATTTTGCCCTTCTGAAGACAGTCAGGACGGAGCAAATTCACCTTAATTTCACATTATTCCTCTGGAAATGGGGAATGAGAGCACTGTGTAATTTGGCAGGTTAGACGTTTTGGAATTTCTCTCCTAAACAGTGGAAAGAAGTGTAAAATACCAAAGGAAAAAGAGAACCACGAACTACTGCTCAGAGGAAAGAGCATAAGTTATGTGCATTTGTTTTCCACAATAAGCATGAAAAAACAGTTATGCGTTGCTTTAGGATTTGGGCTGGACTTTGAAAACTGCAAAAAACAATTTAAAATTCTATTTTAAATTACTGATGCTTTCTCTAGAGTCTTCATTTTGTGCCAATAGCCCTAGTAGCATAAGATCAAATTTTCCTTCAATTTCAAATAAATTGCTTTAGTCAGAAACTCAGTGGTTACCGGGTGGGAGGATAAAATGGCCTTCTTCCACCACATTTAACTAGCAGCAGCTCTTGTGAGAACGAATGTTTCTATCGGATGGCAGCCATTTGTGGGTGTGTCTCATGACAATAAGGGAAATACAGCATTTTATACATACTGGGTTTTAAATATATATTCCAAACTTGCTTTGGAAAAGGCACAGTTCTGTATTCAGTTACTCTCCAGGTGATATTTAGAGAGTTACCTGAAAGATTCCCTGATGAGTTCTTTTCTGTGTCCTTTCAGGACAGAGGTCCTGAAAGCCATTTGAAAGGCGTCTGCCTCTTCATTTCTCATTTCCTCTTAGGATGCAATATGCCTCGTGTTTAATAAGGAAGCAGCTTGGCCAGGCTCGCTAACCTTAACCTACACTGAAAATATTCCTGGTCTCTGTGTCAATATAGATGGAGGAGAAAAATAGGGAAAAGAATGGAGAAGCTGAGAAGCTGCAAATTGAAGTCACTTTTACCTCGGCACTGCCTGGTTGAAAATTCCTGCCTCCAGAGACCCTGTTAGAATGTGTGGTGGGTGATTTGGAATGCAGGGGATCGTTCATCGCCCATTCTTGTTTGGTGGTGCTTGACAATGCAGGTTGTCTTTCTGAAGTTGTGTTCTGGAAACAATAAACGGAGGCTTTCCTTTTCACATGACTGGGAATGGCATTGTCTGGAAAAGGAAGGTTCCGGCAGGTTCCAGGAGAAGGCATTACCCTCAGCAAATACTCTTTTCTACAGTGAATATTTTGGCTCCAGTAAATGGGGTGCGTGAAGGCTTGACATTCCGACATCAGAAAGGCAGCATCTGAAGAGCGTTCAACCTTCAGGTGCCGACAAAGAGGGCACAATCTCCTCGGCTCTGCCCCAGCGCTGGCGCCGTGTCGTCGTGCCCAGTTCCTGTGTCTTCCCCAAAAGCGGTCCCACACCTAGGGAGCAGCGTTCCTCTCAGCCCCATTGCTCCTCCCATAACTATTCTGAATTTACAATATTTGATTTTAGCTTTCCGCGGGGCCGGGGGGCGGAGATCCCTAATTAAGCTTTTTTTTTTTTCTTTTTTAACAATGGCGTACAATGGAGCCGGCTCATAATTAAGCAGCGAGAGGCCCTGTGTGATCGCTTAGGCCGGGCAGAGGGCCCGGGCCGGCCGCGGAGGGCGCCTCGTGCTCCAGAGGCCGGCAAGACTGATGAAAACCCTCCTGCAAGGGCCTTGTACTCAGTTACACCCTTAATATACGATGTAATGCAAAGATGAGCGCTGAGGTTGGAGCCCGTGCTTCCTTTGCTTTTAGCTGTATGTCATTCGGCAAAGGAAAGGCCAGCAGGGTGCCAGCCGAATGAAATACTCCCTCACGTTGTCTTCAGGAGGCACTTAGGGACATTATCAAATGCAGGATCCTTCCAGCACCTCCCTCCATCCGTACCCCTGCTTTTACCACTAAAAAAAAAAAAGGTCAGTATTTAAGTTGGGGGGTCCCCGGGCAGGTTGAACTGTAGTTAAGGGTTCTTATTTCTTTCTTTCTTAAACTTTTCTGGAAGCAAGAAATACTCCATAAAGGGAGCCAGTCGTTTCTGACAGACTAAAGAATTTATTTAAACCTTCCAAGCTTGCATTTCCATTCTGTAAACTATGGTTTTAAATATATCTACCTAAAGAGGTGTTGTAAGTATTAAGATAATGGAAATAAAGCATTAACAAAATGGCTGGCACACTCAGTAAGTGATCATTTTAACCATCTATGTTGGTGTGATTTTATCTTTTTTGTATTGTTTCAGCTTTGGGCTCCCACTTAGGCATCTTTATTGAGGACCTACTATGTGTAAGTGCTAGGTACTGGTGGAGATATGGAGAGAAACCACATACGATTTTCTTTGGAAAAGCTCACAGATCACACAAATGTAAGAACAAATAGGTTACAGGACTTTGTCAAATGCTGGAACAAGGCATTCACTCAGTAATAATGCTTGAGGTGAAGTGGGGAGGCTTCATTGAGGAGCTGCCTTTTTTGGCCCTATCTTTAAGGATGAATTGGAGCTTGGGGAGGTGGATGAGATAAGAAAGGGCATTTTGGTCAGAGGGAATAGCGAGTACAATGGCAAAGGGTCCTGAAAAGGCCTGGCAGGCTCATGGAACTGCTAGAAGTTCAATGAGGCAGAGAGGGGCTGATGGGAGGTGAGGCTCAGAAGTAGTTTGGTGTAAATTGCCATAGGCTTGGATTTTATTCTGTGAGCTAAAGGAAAGCAGAAGAGCTTTTTAATCAGGGAAATGATATAATCAGCTTTTTGCTTTAGGATAAGAATTCTGCCAAGAATGGTTGGATGGAATGTAGGTGGATGACCTGGTGGATAATGAATAGTCAATGCCCACTGAAATAATCCAGAGAGATGGGAAAGAGCTAGCAAAAGGAGTGCAATGAGGCTGCAGGCCTGTTTCCAGAGGCTTTCCAGAAGCAGAACTGACAGGTGTGGGTGAGAAAGGAGAGAAGTTGACAATGACTGACCCTAAGCTCTTCGAGCTTAGGAGGTTAAGTGATGTCCTTAACTGAGACAATACATTTTTATTAGGTTTAATTGTTTTCAAGGTATTCTGCCATGCCTGTTGTATCCCAGTAGTCCTTTGGGACAGGCAGGGCAATTGTTATTATATCTATTTTATAGATGTAGAAACTGAGACATGGTATAAACTTAGTAACTTGTCTAAGATCATGCTAGCAAGAGCTGAAACCAGAACTAGATCTTCTGACTCAAAGTTTTTGACTGGTTTGCTGACCGCTACTTTCGTCATACAGTCATGGCTCCTTCTCAGGGTCCCCAGGCCCCAGAGGTCCTGCCATTTGCACAGAGTTGGGGCCAGTGAACAGTTGACTGAAATGACATCCACTCGATATGGTGACACTTGTTATCTTGGGCTGCCCAGAAGCTCTGATTGGCATTGATTGTGAAAACTTGGGAAAACTAATTTCTACTTAGTAAATGCAGTCTCTTGTTAGATGAAAGATTTCACAATATGAAGACCTACTTGGCAAATATTTTTTAAAGAGGGTTCTGGTAATGAGAAGGTTGGAAACAACTGTCTGCAGATCTTTAGTCCTTTCCTCTCTGTTTGAGTCCTGCCCATCAGGTTCAGCTTGAATTCCCTGAATCCTTGCTAGAGAAATCCAGCCTTCTCTGATCTCTCCTTTACTTACCCTTGCTGTACTTTCCCTTACCTAATTGCTTGTAATCAACACCTAACAATAGTCTGCCACATATGGGCTGGGGTTCTTGGTTGGAGTAGGAACATGGTTTTTCCAACTTTTAAATATATTTCTGAAAGGCGTGGAACTTTTTTACTTGTTTTAGTTCGTAAAAGCTGCCAGAATGCAATATACCAGAAATGGTATGGCTTTTAAAAAGGGAATCTATTAAGTTGCAAGTTTACAGTTCTAAGGTTGTGAAAATGTTCAAATTAAAGCAAGCTTACAAAATATCCAAACTAAAGTACCCAGGGAAAAATAACTTGGTTCAAGAAGGTCAATTATGTTCAGGATTTCTCTTTCAGCTGGAAAGGCTCATGGTGTCTGCTAGCTTTCTCTTTGGGCTTCTTCAGCGGCATTCCTGGGGGTGCTTTCTTTAGGCATCTCCAAAGGTCTCTGGCTGTGTGGGCTTTGTTGGTTCTAAAGCTTTTTCCAAAATGGTTCCCTCTTGAAGGGCTCCAGTAAGCAACTGGGTGGAGACACATCTCCATGGAAATCTTCTAATCAAAAGTTACCACCCACAATTGGGTGGGTCACATTTTTATGGAACCAATATAAAAGATCCCACCCAGCAATACTGAATGAGAATTAAAGGACATGGCTTTTCTGGGATACATAATAGCTTTAAACCAGCACATTACTTTTTGTTGTTGTTCTCCTTCTACTTTTCTGTTCCCACCGTGCTGAAGATGCAATAGTGCCTCAAAAAATACGTAAGACTTATTTCTCTCTCCTGGAAAAGAGAGAAAGGCAAGTGAAGGGAGACACATCAGAATCACCTGGGGAGTTTCTTTAAGCTAAATATTCTCAATCTGCACTTACAGACACTGAGGGCCACAGGAAATTCCAACACATACCTCACCGATTATGAAATTAGGACCCCCAGAAACACATAGGTGGGAAGATTCCCAATGGATAGAGTGGGCAGTGAAGAGTCTTCTTAGAACTGGTAGTGTGCTGGCACTGACTCATACCAACTCATGGAAGCTAATTTTGCATACCTCCTCCCAGCTCTTTGTTTTGAGACTTGAAGTTGTCCAAGGTGAGAGTACTTACAGCATGAAATGAACAAGCACCAAAACTCAGGGCCTTCCCTCCAGAGTTCATTGTCAAACATTTACCAACAAACCTATGCTTAGAATTCTTCATATGTTTCTAGAGAACACACACCCTTCAGGAATCATTGCACCACCTTGGCAACGGGGAATGAAATGGGTTTGTTTGTTTGTTTTTAATATTTTTATTGAGATATCTTCATGCACCATACAGTCCATGCAAAGTATACAATCAGTGGATCTTAATGTCATCACATAGTTGTGTATTCATCACCATGATCATGAAATGGGTTTTAAAGTTGGTTATCTTTTAACCTTTAGCACCTGACCAGGCCTTTGTCCATATTTAAGCAGGAAATCTTGGTCACCAACCATTTTCCTAGATCCCAACCCACCTTCAATTTGGCATAAACATCATAAAATTTTACACATAATGACAATAATAGTAGATGGCATTTATTTAGTGCTTAATATGTGCCAAGCACTGTGCACACATTTATGTGTATGTGTATTAATCCTGCAATCCTCTTAAAAGGCTTATGAAGTGGTAATGATTTTCAGATTTTAAATTTGAGGAAACAGAGCCTTAGAAATATTGGGAAATTCTATGAAGAGATTCAAAGGTGATGGGCAGGTGAAGGAGAGGGAAGGCAAGGAATTAGCCTCCCCTATTCATATGAGCCCTAAGAGACACAGAATCCCAAAATGTGAGACTGCCAAAGGACCTTTCTGATCATACACTTTGTCCCCTTCAAGAAACTCAAACTCGGGATGGTTATGACCATCAGACCAAGTGGCCGGCTAAGAACCAGCCCCAGAAATTAGGACTTTAGACTAAGCTGTCCAGTTCTCTGATCACCATGCCCCTGCCTTCAGATTGCTCTCTCCCTTAAATTCCCTTCACCTTTATGGTCTCTCCCCTGAGTTTCCTTCACTCATAATAGTCTACAGCATCATTTAGCAATTAGTAATGTGTTTGCAGCATTTCTCCTATTGCCACCCCACTGTACCTGTGCTCCTGCTTCGCCAACCTGGTTGGAGGCCCCAGCACCTCTCTTGAGCTCTTTGGCTCCTTGAAGGTAGAGTCTGAGGATTCCAGAGTTTCCCAAGAAGAGATGAACATTATTTTTTTTCTCCCTAATGCAGATTTCTTTCTTTCCACAATTCTCTATTTTCAGTCATCTTTATACTATGCAAGAAGTCTCAATTTTACACTTTAACTCAACATCTGACAATTTCCGTTTTAACTAGTGGGGCTCAGTTGACTACCAGAAAAAGGTTGAGGTAAAGCCAGGTGACAAGAGGCGATAGATGAAACCACAAAGCTTAATTTGTGATTTGGAATTCTGAAGGGGGCATTCATAGTATCTTATTTACTATTATTTTGGGGGGAACCGCTTTCTTGAGTTACATTTTACCCACTTAAAGTTGGTATATTCACAGAGTTGTGCAACCATCATTACAATCAATTTAGAACATTTTCATCATCTAAAAAAGAATTATCCCCTCTCCAATTCTCCACTCCACTTTTCTCCTCCAGTACTAAACCTAACCTAATGTGTGTCTCTCTGTCTATATATATATATTTTTTGCACGGGTAGGCACTGGGAATCGAACCCGGGTCTCTGGCACAGCAGGCGAGAACTCTGCCTGCTGAGCCACTGTGGCCCACTCTCTCTATATTTTTTATTCTGGATATTTCATATAAATGAAATCACATAATATGTGGTCTTTTGTAACTGGCTTCATTCACTTGGCACAATTTTTTCAAAGTTCATCTATGGTATAACATGTATTTTCATTCATTTTAAATGGCTGAATAATATTCCCATTATATGGATAGACCACATTTTATCAGTTCATCAGTTGATGGACATTTGGGTTGTTTCCACTTTTTGATTATTATGGATAATGCTGCTATAAACATTCATAAATGAGTTTTCATTTCTGTTGAATGTATACCTAGGAGTTGAATTGCTGGGTTAAATGCTAACTCTATGTTTAATCATTCAAGAAACTGCCAGACTGTTTTCCAAAGTGTCTGCACCATTTTACATTCCCACCAGCAGTGTATGTGGGTTCCAATTTTTCCAAATTCTTATCAGCAGTTTGGCCCTATCTTTTTTTTTTATTATAGTCCTTACATTTAGGTCTTTGATCCATTTTGAGTTAATTTTTGTATATGGTGTGAAGTAAGCATCTAACTTCTGTCTTTTGCATGTAAGTATCCAGTTGTCCCCCTACACCATTTGCTTGAAAAGACTATTCTTTTCTCACTTAATAGTCTTGGCACCCTTGTAAAAATTAATTGACCATAAACATGTGGGTTTATTTGTAAAGTCTCAAATTCTACCCCATTGATCTATATGTCTACTTTATGCCAGTATCACATTGTCTTGAACACTGTTGCTTTGTGATAAGTTTTGAAACTAGTACGTTTGAGTTCCCAAACTTCATCCTTTCTCAAGAGTGTTTTGACTAATCTGAGATTCTTGAGTTTCCAAATGAATTTTGGGACCAGCTTGTCAAGTTCCATAAAGAAGTCAGGGGAATTGTAAGAGGAATTGCCTTCAATCTGTAGATCAATTTGGGGAGTATTGCCATCTTAACAATATTGTCTTCTGTTCCATGAACATGGGATGTCTTTTTATTTATTTAGATCTTCTTTAATTTCTTGTAACAGTGTTTTGTAGTTTTCAGAGTATATATTTTGAACTTCTTCTGTTAAATTTATTCATATTTGTCTTATTCTTTTGGATGCAATTATAAATGGAATTGTTTTCTTAATTTCATTTTCAGTTGTTTATTGTAAATGTATAGAAATGAATTGACTTTTGTACATTGATCTTGTACCCTGAAACCTTGTTGAACTTGCTTATTAGTTCTAATAGTTTCCAGTACCTTTCAAATGCCTACAAATACCTTACCACTTCCTCTGAGATTTTCCTAACCTCTTCCTATGAGTGCACATTCCTTTACTATAGCACTAATCCCATTGCTGTCATTATGGAGCAGCCTCTTTCTCTTCCCCCACTAAGTATTGAGTCTGGAGGGCCACACCTGTGTTTTGTTTATCTTTATATTTTTAGAGCTTCATACACTGCCTGGCATTCAGTAGATGCTTAATAAATATTAGCCTACTAGTTAAAGAGCACAAACTCTGGAGCCAGTCTACCTGGGGTCCACTTACTTACTCTGTGTCCTTAGACAAATTTTTTTAACCTCTGTGTGCCTTTATAACCTCTCACTTATAAAATGAAAATTAATGTTAGCAAAGTGCTTTTTTTTTTTTTGCCTGGGCACGCACCGGGAATTGAACCCAGGTCTTGGCATGGCAGGTGAGAATTCTGCCACTGAGCCACCATTGCACCACCCAGCAAAGTACTTTAAACAGTGCTTACTGCTTTAAACAGTAAGTTCCATTTAACTGTTTATTAAAGAAATAGATAAAATGATAAGTAAGATTTCCTAATGAAGTTTGTCCTTTGGGGACACTGTATTAGTGTATAGGCTAAGCGGCTGAAACAAGTACATTTTTCTCCCATGTGACAGTCCAGAGGTGGGCAGCTCGTTCATGGTGGGAAGCAGCTCTGTTCCCTGATGTTATCTAAGGATCCGAATTCCTTTTAGCTCATGGTTCTGCCATCCTCTAGGGTGTTGTCATCCACGTGATTGAGGCAGATGCAGTAGTGCCATATATCCCTGTTCCAGTTGAAAGGGAGAAAGAAAACTAAAATGAAAGGCAAGCAACTTCCTTTACAAGGATATATCCAGGAACTGAAGTGACACAGGTCACCTCTTTTCACATCCCACTGACCTTAACTCCCTCACACGACTACACGAGCTGCAAGGAGAACCTGGAATGCAGTCCTAGCTGTATAGTCAAGTGTCTGGCTGACATTTGTTGGCAATGAAATTCTATTACTAAAAGGATAATGAAAAGACTGGTTATTGAGGGACAATTATCAGCTTTTGCCATAAGGAGTAAAATACAAAAATGTCTTTTTTATTATAGTCCTTACATTTAATAAGGACTCTTGAAAGCAAGATGTGCTTTGAGAATTAAACATAGATGTAAGCAAAACATGGAGATTCTGTTCACTTCCTTGGATACTATTTTGCACCCAAATTAATAGAATGCATTTCCTATTTAAAATACATTTTATATGTATAGTTCATTTATTGATTGATTTACTCAGTCACCTACCCATTCATTGATAAACAGCCATTGTGCTAGACATTTTCACGTTATACCATCTAATGCTCACAAAATCACAATGAGGTCCATGAGATTAACTCATTATCTAGATGAGTCATACATGTGTTGAGTAATTTGTTTAAAGTCACATAATCCATGTGTCAGGAACTGAACCGAGGCCTGACTCCAACCCATTGCTCTTTCCCTTACGACCTTTGCCTCTCTCAAGTTTATCCTATGAATCTTTAACCTTCACTGTTTCTAGGTTTTCTCTAGCTTCTGACACTTTGCCATGTATATAATTTATATGTCATAGCTAATAGTCAATTTATATACATCTATTTAAAAATCATTACCTTTTGATTATGCTAACACCTTCATTAGCAGCCTAATGGTTTGTTAATTTAACTGAAGTCTTCTCTTCTCTTTGGGGATATTAAAATTTCAGCTGTTAAGTCTAAATATGGGGACAAATTACAGTTTGCTATGATCTTTAATTTTTGAAAAAAGCCTTTGTGTTGTGCTACTAATGTTCTTCAAGAGAAAGGGTCCACCAATTGGACAGAGGCAGAAAACAAAAGAGTCAGTATGAGCAAATTTATTGATTTGTGGAAATGAACATTTCCCAATTCAGCTTTAACTGAGACTTAGAGGAGTTGATATTTGTTTCATATTAAACATCCCTAGGACTGCAAATAACACTGTTAGTTCCTAATCATATTAGAGGTGATCTAATATGGCTTTCCACACCACCCCCTTTCAAAAATGTAAGTCACGTGGTAAAGTCTGTAAAATGCTGAAGGCTCCACTGTGTGAATTGCAAAAAAAAAAGAGAAAGTTTTCTGACTTTTGCCAACTAAGTAACACTGCCAGCTACCAGCTTGTGGCATTTCTATCAGAAGCCCAGCTGGCATGAAAGTGAGTTTTTTAATCCAGCCTGGAGTAACCTCCTGCATTCAGAAATTCTTTGCATAACTGCAGAAGTTTAAATCAGGCCTAACTTTCCCCGGAGCTAGAGAAGGAAGAACATGAAGCCTCGGAAAGGTTGGCACCATTCTGGGAGCCAGATTAGCAGACCCCAAGAAAGGAATACAGGCTGGGCCAGCCAAGATTCAACAGCATTACTCATCGCCCCTCCCTTCTACCCCCTATTGCCCATCAAACTAGAGATCCCAGTCTCTCATAGCTAAAAAAAAAAAAAAAAAAAAAAATGACATTTTAGAGATTGGGAAGATTTTTCAATTTGTGGTTTAAGCACAACATTAAAGCCAAAGAGGAAAATTCTTTGGAGATATGGGGTGGAACTGAATTTAAGAGGAAGATTATAATTCACCAGGTTTTTCTGCATCCATTTTCTCTCCTCATTTATCCAATCCAGCCTTTGGAGAACTGCCAGAATAATTCCCCAATAATTGCATTATGTGACTTCTCAAAAACCTTCAATTGTTCCCCATGACCTACAGAATGAAGCTCAAGTGTCTTTGCTTGATTCTTCCTTCTTTTCTACATTAAAAAAAAGCACATTTTTCAGTTTTTTAAAATTTTTTGTTTTTTTGCATGGGTAGGCACTGGGAATCGAACCCGGGTCTCCGGCATGGCAGGCGAGAATTCTGCTACTGAGCCACTGTTGCACTGCCCAAAAAGCATATTTTTAAAACTAATAAATAGGGTTACCAGAATATAGAGTGGTAGGAAATGGGCAGATGGGGGACAGGAATAGAGGTTGCATAATGTGTTAGCTATTGCTATGTTGAGGCTGCATAGCAAAAGGCCTACCAAGTGTAAATGATTTACAACAACAGATATATTTGTTTGGGTTTGGAGTCTGCAGGGCAGCTGGAGCAGCTCTACTTCATGCCTTATGTTGACATCAGGTCTGCTCCACTTGTCTCTCATTCTGGGATTGGTGGCCACCCAGGGCAGGCTTTTCTTATGGGTGGATGGCAGAGGTGCAAAAAAATAAGCAAAACCATGCAAACACATTTAAAGTTTCTGGTTAGAATGGAATCATTAGACTTGTTTGCATTCTATTGAAGAAAAATTCATGGTATATCTGGCAGGCATGCTGGGACCTCAGTAGCAGAATAGGGGGAAAAGGCAGTAAGCTAGGCAGGCCCTACTAGGGGAGAGAATGTAACCAGCAGTAGGATAGGCCAGGCCTCAGATTCAGGCTGATGTCACTATCCAATGGATGGAACATAACAAGGACTGGGCAAGGGCTCTGGGTCTCAACTGAAGCAGCTAGGATATGAGCCCAATCCAACATCTAGGAACAGAAGTGGCACAGGAACCAGGGCAGAACTGACAGATGCTGGTTGGGTACTTGCTGGGACTGTGGCTGAGCCCCAGCTAGGGCTGTCACCAGACTCTCACTCACTGGGCCCTTGGTCCACATTGGCCCAGACACAGAAGGGCTTAAACCTTCGTGTTGCAGGGTGGCATTACCTGGTGCTGGTAAAGCTGAGCAGTCAAGGCAAACTAGTAGGGTCTAGCCAGTATCTGTGATGAGGGTGTCAGTAGAGTGGCTAGAATGGAAACAGAAAAGGGGAAACAGGTGAGAATGAGAATGAAACCAAGAAGACCTGAGCTCCAGTTTGATCCTACCCACATCTCCAACATTATTTCTCTCTGATCCCGAGCCTTGGTCTCTGCTCCTGCCTTCCCAGGTTTCTCTCATCCCCAAACCTACCTTGCCTACCTTACACTTGGCACACATGGGGCAGATCCTAACCCTTTTTTTCTGAGCTGCCTCCCCTGCTCCGTAAGCTGGGTGGTTGAGACTCCAGCAAACCACGTTTTGTCTGGACTTAAGCCACCCCCATTCCTCTAGCTTCCTCATACCCTCCCCGTGCCATTTGATTCCTTCTCATATTGTATTTGAGAAATGCATAGGCAGTTTACAAAATGTGGTTTCTGTTGTTTTAGCAGCTGGACCCTTTCTTAAAATTGATCTTAGGTAGAAACCCAATATGAAGATAACCAAGAGTGTGGCTGTTGGTGAGAGACATGGAGACGGGGTCTGGTGGTCTGTCCCAGCCTGTGGCCCCTGGAGTGGCTCCGTGGAGCAAGGGTCCAGATGGCTGCAGCCTCCCTCAGCCTGACCAATGAGCAGCAGCACTCTTCCATTTATTAGGTATTTAACCCAAACTCCCTGCCACTGGCATTTATCAACCTGTGTACAGGTCTGCTCCTCCCAACTAGACTGTAAACCTGGGATGGGAAGTGATTCTGCTGTGCCCAATGCCATCTGCAGCCATTCCACATAGGGCACCGGCTTGCATGAGCACATGCTAAGCAAATGCGGTGCTGTGACCCTGACACTAGGAATTTCTGCCTCTCTGACAAGGTTTTCTCAATGGCTCTGCCCTCCCTGGGCCTGGCCACTTCCTTGCTTTCTCTATGAGCTTCAAGAACAACCCCTTCCCCAAGGGTTGTCCAGGGCTCCAGACTCCACTGTGCTCCTAGAGCTCTCATGGTTGGCACCCACAGGCTGCCTCCTGAGCGCACACTGACTGGCATCATGACTGCTATGCCTGGGACCTCTCTCCCCTGCTCCTTGGGAAGCTTTAGGCATGCGCTGCTTGGGCACAGCCTGTAGGTTGGATGGGGCTTTCTGGCCATGTGTGGAGTCCTGAGTCCCCTGCACCCTGTCACATTTGTGCCTTGGAACTGCTGCCACCCTAGGTGAAATATGCTCAGGAGTAGCTGAAATGTGGTAGCTTCCAGGCAAGCTTGACATTTATAAATGTTGGTAGAGTGATCATTGATTGCGAATCCTTTGGAAAGGGAAAAGAATCTTACCTTTTAACAAAGTCGGCCCAGTGTTTGTTAAAAGGGCCACGTTGGGTCCTCAGAGCTCCGCAGAGCAGAAGGGGCTGAGGATGGGAGAGGCTGAGGCCAGCCACGTCAGAGAGACCCCAATGGGGGCTCCGAGTGGGATCTGGATGGGAGACAGGGGAGTCAGGCTGGTTGGTGGCAGGGGGCTGTCCTCGGAGAGGGATGGGAACGGCATTCCTTCCTCACCTGAAGAGGGAGCCTGCCCTGGATACATCCCACGTGGCATGAGGGAACCACATCTGGAGTCAAGAGGTGCAAGTTTTGGCCCCAGAATTGTCATTCCCCAGCTGTGTGACCTCAATCAAGCATTTTCTGAGTTTCATCTCTACAAACTGAGGGTAATTGTATTTGCCTTCCCTGCCTACATTGCTAAGCTGTGGTAAGCATGAAATAAGCAGTGGATGTGTGAATGCTCTGCAAGAGCTATCTGTATGCTGTTTCTGATATTGAAGAGTATCTTTGACATGTGTCATCTATGGAATATGATCCTTGAGAAGTTCCTGGCCTCACACTTGTCCAGCACCATTTGTCCTCCTAGCAATCCTGCCATGACCAGAGGGTAACTGGGACCATCATATTTCATTTTTTCCAACAGTCCTCAGAAACGTCACCCCTCCTGTCCCTTGCCCCTGCCCAAAACTGCAGACTAAAGAGAAGAGAGAGAGGCTTGGGAAAAATTGCCAGCTCAGCTCCCATGGGCCTCCTTGCTCTTTCCTCCTGTTCTCTTTCTGCTTTCCCAATGGGAAGGACCTGAAGCCTTTATCGAGGACACATGGAGTACAAAACTGATTCCTAGAGCTGCCTTCTCTAGAAATGTCACACTGGAAGTTTCTCAAAGGGAACTGTCCCCCATTGGCTGTTCTGAGAACTTGGGGTGTTCCATCCAGAGAGCCACCAAGAGGGCCGAAGGTAAAGAGCTTGATGGACCCTGAGTGCTGTCTCAGGTCCGAGCAGGCACCCTGGAGGAGAACCTCATCTTGTTATCACCCCCCACTTTCTTCTTTTTGAAGCAGAAACAAACCTGGCCCCATTTGTTTTAGTACCATAGCCTGGAGACTCCTTCTCTTGCCCTGTACCCACTTTGAGGCCAGACTGATCAGACTCCATATTCTAACTCTAAAAACTTTGGTGAGTAATGTAGATTTTTATGGAGGGCTTAGTGTTGGGACTGGGAAGAAGGTCTCATCCCATACCACACAGACAGATTGAAATCCTCCCACCCATTCGACTCTGCTTGCCCTCCCCTGACTCTTCTCAGCCCCCTCCTTCCCCAGTCATGTCCCTGCCCCTCTGGCACATCAGACCCCCTCACTTTCTTCCCCAGCCTCCACCCTCAGGGATTACAGGTCTGATTTGTGTTCCTCTCACTCTCTGTTTCTCTCCTCCCTCCCCTCAACTGTCTCCTTCTGTCTTTTCTTCACCAAATTTCATCCTCATTTTCATTACCAAGCTCAGCAAGCAATGAACCCTCCTTAGCATCTTTAGAAGACAGGGTATATTGTAAATGATGAATAATTTTTTTCCTTTTGTGCTGTCAAGGACATAGGACAAATGAGATCTTGCTTGCCCTGAAATAAAAGGGTGCAGTTTTCTCTGCTAACGATGCACTCGTGGGTCTTTATATTGTAAAGAGCCCCAGCAGGTACCTACTTTTAGTTAGCTAGCATCTCAGAAAGAGAAGGTTAGGGGCCTCAGGTAAGGAGAGACAAAGGGTATTGAAAAGAGAAGTGAGAGGCTGGCTTTGCTCTTTTGCCCAGAAACAGCCTTAGAGGCTGGTTCTAACCTTTGGAGGCCCTGCCCAAAACTTCCCTCAAAGTCCCTGCCAGGGGCCTCGCTCGGCTGAATGGACCACGGAGCTGACTCAGCATGACAACTCTTATGTTCCGATTTCTTTATGTACTTAACATCCCACCATTTATTGCCTCTACCACACCCCTGCAGGATATCTGCCACCACCAACTAAGGGAACAGGGAGATCCAGAAATCCATCCTGTTTTGAAGATGTCAGCATACAGGCGGATCAAAAGTTTAGCCCGGAGGCTGCTGTCAGCTTCTCAAGCACATAACTTCATACAGTTTCAGAGATCTGTGGCGCAGAGATCATGGTGGAATAGACAGATGGAGAGAGGCCGCGTCAAAGGCCAGGGAGGCAGCGGGGAGGAATGGCAAGGCAGAGGGAAGGGTCAGAGAGAGAGTGGAGGAAGGAGAAAGAAGAGGGCGAGTGCACGGGGCAGCGGGACGAGAGGCGGAAGGCTTCTTTGTTTGCCGCCCCTCCCACCCCTGCAGGGCGCCGGGAAGGCTGATCAGGCGGAGCTGGAGATAGAGGCTGGTTCAGCCCCTCAGACTTGACGTGGGGTGGGAGGACTCTGGAATCTTACAGAAGTTTCTGAAAAACGGCAAGACTGCTGGTTCCAACAGATTGGGGAGCCGGCGTGTTCTATGCGACTCCCCCCCCCCACCCCCCAACTTGAGCGGCATTTGTCATTCCACGAAAGATGGGAGGTGCCTAATGAATGCGTTCAGTCTTTGCAGCAGCAACACCTTGTAGAGCACCTTACGCCTTTTCAAAGGGCTCCCCGACCCTTTATTTTATCCCCGGAGCAATTCCGTGAAGGAATAGAAGGCAGCGGAGAGGTGGCCAGCCCTCTGTGTGGGTGCACTGCTCTTTCCCTGCTCCCTTGGTAGCAAAGAATGGCCTTCAGCTTCCGGGCTGTGAATGGGATGAATGGGTCTCTGCTCAATCAGAAATCAATTGGTATACGAGCCAGGTAGTGTTAAGTTGTGTTGCGTGAGTGTGTTTGTGTGTTGCAGCCTGTTTCCTAGTAAGAGGTCCTTTGTGCCATTTTTTGTGGGAGTTTTCACATCTGCCATCATTGCTGGCAGATCCTTCCCCTAAAGCGTTCTTATCTTTCTCTTTTCCTCTTACCTTCATTCCTATTTATTTGGTGTTTTTTTTGTTTTTTGTTTTTTTTCATTCATTTCTCAAACGCCATTGATTACCTACCACATCCCAGGACGGGGCACTCTGCCCTCTCTCCCACTCCCACTCCCACCCAGATCATTTTAGCACAAATATTTAGCCGACTAAAGGGGAAAATGGGGTTTAACCTACGCACTTGAATAATAATAACGCAGAGCCTTTTGCAGAGACATTGGCAGCAGGCAAGTGTCCTGGGCCTCTGAGGTCTGCCAGGGAGGGGATTATGTTCCTGGCGGCCCAGCGCCCACCATCTGGGAGGAATTTGCCCAAGTCATTTCCCAGCTCCTCTCCTATCAGGAAATAGCTCTTTTAATTTATTTTTAAAAGGAAAACATGAAAAGTCAATTTAAGAAAAGAGTTCCAAACAAGACTTCCTTTTTTAAAAACTGCACTAAATTACCCCTTATTTAGAACTTAGTTCAAGAGAACTAAAACTGATGCTTTTCTTAGCTTTTGCATGATTTTAGCATCTAAGCCTTGCAGTGGGCTTTTCATTTTTCTGAAATCTCTTCTCTTTTGGGCCCTTGAGGTGTCATTTGCTAAGAACCAGTGGAAAGTCCAGCCCATTCCCACAGAGAGCCACGGGCTACTTCCCTGTGTGGGATGGACAGTCCGCGAGTTGGAAACTTCTCCATCCTGGCAAGTCTGTTAGCTGAGCTCTGGGTCCTGGCCGCTCAACTCTGTATGCCCTGACTGGTTTCCAGATCCCAGACGCACTCCATGCTTTAATCACCCCTTCTCAGAGCTGCCAAAAGGAACTTCCTAAGGCTCTGCTTTCACCAAGTGTCTCCTTCGCTCAAACACCTTCAGTAACTCCCAGCTTCCATCCTGCAAGTCCAGTTCCAGTTGTCCAGCAGAATTTAAAACTTTCAGCAAACTCCGGGACTCCTGTTAGACTATCCCCGCGAATCCACACCTGGCTCACCTTTGTCTATGCGGGTCCTTTCATCTGGGGTATCCCCAGTTCCACAGAGCTGTCCAGGCCCAGGGTTAAGAGCAAAGCTGTGGAGTGGGATGAGCCCGGATTCATCCTAATGAGCTACATGTCCTAAGTCATTTTTCTGAGCCTCGACTTCCTCATAAATGAAATGGTAATACCAACTGCTTGGTATCGTGCCCAGCATAGAAAGCATCCAGTAGAGAGGGAAAGGTTGTTATTCATTTCCAATCTTCCCCACCCATCCACCCCCTGAACCTCACAGCATATAACACACAATTTCAGATCATTCTGTATTTTTGTTGTTGTTCCTGAGTCATGTGCATCATTCTTGTCTTCCCAGATAGACTAAACTCTGTGAAGGCAAGGACCATACCTAATTCCTATTCTTCATTTTTGAAAGCACCTGGCAAAATTGGGTATGTGCCAGCAGTTTTGGACAGCTTGAGAAATTGTTTGAAAGTGGGAACTACTGCCATATCCAGTTGAAACTGAAAGGCAATTATGTGTGTAAAAATCCCTGGAAACATGTGTAGGGGAAAAAAGATCAAAGAGAAATGCATAGAAATGCTTTTATTGTGATTGTGCTATGATAGTGGCATTTATTTCATCTTACTTAACAAACACTTACATAGCATTCACTAAGTGACTAGCACTCTGTTAAGTGATTTCCAGATATTAACTCCTTTATTTTAATCCTCAAAACAATCCTATGAGGTAGGTACTATAATTAGCCCCATTTTAGAGATGAGAAACACGAGGCACAGAAAGGTTAAGACACTCGTTCAGGGTTGCACAGCTCATAAGTAGAATTCAAATCCAAGCAGTCTGGATCCAGAGTCCACGATATTAACCACTCTTTGCTACAGGGATAATTCTTCATTTCTTTATTTTTCTAGCCAACTGTAAATTCTTATAGAATAACATGTTACAAAAGTGTCCATGCATTGCTTTTATGCAAAAGTGTACATATTTTGAGACATCCTACAGGTAATCAGAGGAAGCCACAAAGGTCAAATATGCGAGTGGGCTGTCCTAAGATGTGCCTTCATGTCCACCTGCCCAGATCTGGTTCAGAAGGACCCGCTACATTCGCTGTTTCTGGCCCTTTCCCCACAGGAGGCAGAATTCAGACTATCTTCCTTCAGCCTGCGTTGCTAAGGTACGTGGGATCTGCGACGCTGTCCATGGTCTTGGGACAGATTTCCTTTGGCTGGAGAACCCTAGTTGGATGCTTACAGCCCATATTATAAAGCAAGGGCCTGCTGAGAGTGGCAGGAGGGATTTCGCTGTGCTGGGAGTCCCCAGGAAGCTGCACATCACTAGTCGAAGTGACCTCAAGAGCTCAGGGTCAACACCGTTAGGCGGGTTCAGGGGGAGGGGTATGGAGGCAGCATTGGCTCACTGGAGCTCTGCTGGCATTTCTTCTTAGATGAAGGGCTGGCTCTGGCTCAGCCTGAAGTTGGAGAGCTTATTTTTTGGACATCTCTATCTCTCCTCTCAGTGGCTCCTTGCCTCTTTCAGCTCCACCCCACCTTCTCCTTGCCTAGACCCAGCTTCCCTTTGGAATCGATAGCTGTTAACACCTTAGTGTAGTGGCTCATAATCTGCTATTCCTCCTAGCAGTATAAGAAAGCTCAATGCAAAGGAATGAATCTCTAATAGTGAAATTTCAGACTATGGCACCCATGTAGAAAATTATTTGGGTGGTGGAGGAAGGATTTCCCCATTTACCTATAAACAATCCCCTAGAAAACTGCTGACTGTTATGCTGAAGAACAGCCCAACTGAAAACTCATTTATGGTAACAGAAATCAGATTACTGGTTACCTTTGGGGGAGGGATGGGCTGCATAGGGCGCAAGAAACCTTTTGTCATGCTGGGAACAAACAAGATCTTGGTCTGGGTCCTGGTTAAATGGGTACATGTACAAAAATTCATTAAGTTGTACATTGAAGATATGTGAACTTTATTGTATTATTTTATGTCTCAATAAAAAGTATTAAAGAGAGAGAGAGAGAAAAAAAGAATGGCCTGGTTAGTAGAGAAATATTGGGAAGTCACATGGATTTGTAGTGTTAATGTAGAGTTCAGAAGACAGAAATCCAAGCCCTGCTATCCCCACTTTCTGGAACTGCCTTCTCCAGCAAGTCATTCAATTTGTCCCTGCCTCTTCCTCTTCCTCTATGAAATGAGACAATAATAACCAACCCACTGTCATGCATTTCTGCAAGATTTAAATAGTACAAATGATATGCATCTACTGGGTACACTCGAAAGCCTGTTCCAAACATAAGCTACCGCCCATCTGGGGGTGAGTGAGTCCTGGACTCAGAGGCTGTGGGCTGGGCGGCTCCCTTCCTTGACCACTCACCCCCACCCCAACCCGCCTCACCTCGCTGCAGCCGCCTAGCGTGGGCCCTCTGCAGCACGGAGCACGCTCAGCTGGGCTCTCAGGTGCTGGGGCTCTCTACACGAGCAGGTCAGTGGTCTAAGGCTTCCTCAGCTGGTTGAAGCTGTGATTCCCAAAAGCCAGTCCCTTACCTGACTTTGTGTTTGCTTAACAGCTAACCCAAAAAGCAGCCAGGAGCTGAATAAGAAAACAGATTCTAATAATGCAGGTTTTTAATTTAAAAAGATCAAGAAAGAAACCCATGCTTAGAGCCAGTGGGTAATACTTTATGAACTTCAGTCCTGGCAGCTCAGTGGTCTCAGGATGGTGCTAGGATGGTTGGGAATATGTGCTCATGCACCGTGTGTGTGTGTGTGTGTGTGTGTGTGTGTGTGTTTGAGATTTCTCTTTGTGAGAAACAGTGTCCTATAATACAGGTTTCCCAGTCTCCCAGTCAAATCCTCTAAGCCCCACGCTCTTGGGAGCTGATCTTTTGGAGAAACCAGAGTGCTACCTGGGTGTTTGGAAGGATTCTCACAGCCACTGAGATTTACTCTGCTCTGCTGGCATCTGAGGCCCCAAATCTCTCTAAACCTTGAACCTGGATCGGGGCATTACTCATTTTACAGCTGGCCACACTTTCAGAACCTCCCTGAGCTGCTTCCCTGCTCTTCCTTCCGGCTCACAGCCTGGAGGGAAACACAGGATCAGCCTTGCCCCCAAATGCAGGGCATTCTCAGAGAGGGGGAGGCCAGCACTCAGCAAGTTGGCCCTCTTTTCTGTCTGCTCAGCTAGGGTGCTCCCCACATCCAGACTAGGCTCCCCTCTGCCTTGCAGGCACCTGCGTGGATCCTGATGGCTGTCCCTGGTTTGGTTAGAGACATTGTTTCACTCAAGCCTCACAACAACCCTGTAAAGTAGGCATTGCTATTTCCATTCTACAGAGGAAGATCCCAAGGCTCAGAGAGAAGATGTGACTTGCCTAAGCCACAGAAGTCCTCAGAGCTGTGGCTGGACTGGACCCCAGGTCTCCCTTCTTCTACGCCATGTCCCCTGGTCAATGATTTACCAGCACTGCATCGCCTGGAGGAAATTGTGTAGATTGTATCTCTCCTTGAACCCATGCCTGGAATTGGAGGCTGGAGAGATTTGAATGGGTCATCCAACCTCTGCTCACCTGTTCCGGAGGAAGGGTGGTAATTGTTTTAAGTGACAGGGTCGCAGGAGAGATTGAACTTTTAACTTATTTCCCTTCCTCTCATGTAATTACCATGAATAACAATGAATCCCTTGCTTCTTTGAACCCTGCCAGCCTGGGGGAAGGTGGAAAGGAAAATAGTCCTTGGCTTTAAGCCCCCTTGCACATTATATTTGTTTTCTACACCGCTGTAATAAAATTACTACAAATGCAATGGCTTAAAACAACACAAATTTATTATTTTACAGTTCTGGAGGTTGGAAGTCTGACATGGATCTCACTGGGCTAAAATCAAGGTGTCGGCAGGGCTGAACTCCTTCTGAAGTCTCCAGGGAGAATCCAATTCCTTGCGGTTTTAGTTTGTTAAAGATGCTGGAATGCAATATGCAGAAATGGGATGGCTTTTAAAAAGGGAATTTATTAAGTTGCAAGTTTACAATTCTAAGGCTGTGAAAGTGTCCAAATTAAGGCACCAACAAGAGGTTACCTTCACTCAAGAGAGGCTGATGCTGTCTGGAGCAGCTCTATCAGCTGGGAAGGCATGTGGCTGGCATCTGCAGGGGTCTCTGGCTTATGGACACCTCTGCCAGAGACACCTCTGCCTGCCTCTGGGAAGGCACATGGTGATGTCTACTAGCTTTCTTTTCTCATTTCATAAGGCTTCCCTGGGGGTGTTTTCTTTTGCATCTCCAAAGATCTCTGGCTGTGTGGGCTCTGTCAGCTCTGAAGCTTTTTCCAAAATGGTTCCCTCTTAAAAGGCTCTAGTAAGCAACCCCACCTTGAATGGGTAGAGACACAGCTCCATGGAACCAAGTAATCAAAAGTTATCACCCACAATTAGGTGGGTCACAACTCCATGGAAACAATAAAAAAGATTGAACAATATTGAATGAAGATTAAAGAACGTGGCTTTAGTGGGATACAGAATTTCAAACTGGCACACTTGCCTTTTCCATCTTTTAGTGGCCACCCACATTCCTTGGCTTGCAGCCCCTCTCTCCAACTTCAAAGCCAGCAAAGTTGCATCTCTGATCCTTCTTCCATAGTCACATCTCTGTCTGACCATAGCAGGGAAAGTGCCTCTGCTTTTAAGGATTTGTGTGGTTAGAATGTCAGTACATGGATAAACCAAAATAAACACCCCTTTTCAAAAGTTTTAATCACATCTACAAAATCTCTTTTACTATAAAGATGATAGATTCATAGGTTCTGTGGGTTAGAATATGATCTCTTTGAGGGAGGGGACATTATTCTGCCTACTTATATGCATAATGGCTGAAATGCCAGAGAACTCCAAGGTTCCTATTTCCCTGGCCAGGATTCCCCTTTAGTGCACTGATTCTTCAATAACGAACATGAAATTGTTCCAGTGCACTTGATCTGCATCTTCACCTTCCAGTGTGAGCTCCACCAATTCTCTCTCAAGGCTTACCCATTTCTCCCAATATACTTTACCCTGGGACAAAATTCAGCATTCTTCCATACCAGTGCTACAGCTCCCATTGGGTTCCCAAGGTGACCCTGCTTCCCTGGTTTCCCACAGTCCCCTCTCTTAGAGAACTGGACATAAGCTTCCCTGAGGAGGGGCAGTAAGAAGGACTTCTAAAGAGGCCCACACAACATTCTACCCCAAAGTGCCTGCCCACCCATGAACCCACTACCACCAAGACCCCTCCATTCTCATCCCCTACAGGGGCAGGTTCCAGCTCTCATAAAGCTCAATCTGAGGTTTCAGTGGTTGCTTTAGTCCATCCATTTAGTCAGTGGTCTTAAACAGATGACTTAAAACCCAATCATCAGTCCTGAAGTTCACTGCCACTTATCTGGTATGGCTTATGGAGTCCACCACACAAACCATATTTCTGGAGACCCACTCTAGCCATCCAGAGCATAGAGAGTTACTGTTTCAGTTTGCTAAAGCTGTTGAAATGCAATACCCCAGGAATGGGTTGGCTTTTAACAATGGGGATTTATTAAGTCATAAATTATAGTTCTAAGGCCATGGAAATGTCCAAATAAAGGCATCATCAAAAGGATACCTTCATTGAAGAAAGGCTAATGGCAGCAGGGGTTCCTTTGTCACATGGGAATGCATCTGCTGGTCCTTTGCTTCCAGGTTGCATTGCTTTTAGGTTACACGTGTCCTTGCTTGCTTCTCCGGGGTTTCCTCTCTGAACTCTCTGTATCCTGAAGGTCTCCTCTTAGCATCTCTTGGACATTTCTCTTTCTATATGTCCTTCACTTGGTTTCATCTCTCTGCTCTCATAGAGGACTCCAGCAAGGGAATTAAGACCTACCTTGAATGGGCTGGGTCACATTTCCATGGAAACAACCTAATCAAAAGATCTCACCCAACAACAGCAATGCCCCCACAGGGATGGATTAAGAGAACATGGCCTTGCATGTGGGTGCATAACAGATTCAAACAGCACAGTGACCAAGCGTTGGACCTGAGGCTGAATGCTGGCACTGCCTTCTACTCAGGGTGTGGCATTGGTGACTTACTTCATCTCTCTAAGCATCAGTTTCCTCATCTGTAAAATGGGGATGATAATAATAGTATCTATCTTGTAAGGCTGTTGTGAGGATTAAATGAAATGATATGAGCATTGGACTTAACACAGTGCCTGCCACATAGAAGTGCTCAATAAAAGTTATTATTATTATTATTATGACTTTGATATGACTGTGACTATTATAAGAATACAGATCAGAACCCCTTTGAAACCTGGGCCTAGTCTGATTCTGCCCCTGTAAGTTTTTGAGACTCAACCAAGTTATTTATCCTTTCTGGATCTTACTCACCTGTCAAATGGGGTGATAACATGCCTGGCTATGTCGCAGGAATGGGACACAAATAAATGTGCTAATACCTGCAACAAGATTTTGAAAGGTTAAAAGGGTATGGCACTAAAAAATGGCAGTGAACTTGAAGTCTTTCTGGAACAAGGTAGAATATTGTTTTGAAAAAGAAAAATGATAAATATTTAGACCTTTTAGGTCTTTAGAGCCTGAAAATATCTCTCAATGCATCCTTCCTTTGATTCTCAGAATAAGCTGGGGATGTTATTATCTCCATCCTATAACACTTGAGGAAACTGATGCTCAGAGAGGCTGAGTGAATTGTTTCAGGTCACACAGCCAACAAATGGTAGAACCAGAATTCAAATGCCAGGTCTTCAAATGCCAAATCCCATCCTTCTTACACTGTATAACACCTTATCTCTGGAAGAGATTACTATTTCTGCAGATAGCAACTGCTCATAATATTTTCATCATCCATTCTGTTCAGGAACTATGTTTTCAATGTTGTGGGACACCAAGGTGACCTGGACATCATCCCTGCACTGGAGAACCTTAGCATCGGGTGGAAGACCCAGGTGTGGAAACAAATGATTGCTTTATCATGTAATTAAAGGCTGTAACAGAGGCCCACACCAGGTACCACAGAGGACACAGGAGGAAGCCACTCTCCTGGAGGCACAGGACATCTTTCCCGGAGAGAGGGAATGGGGTGGCCACCTGATGGAGAAGGTAAGAAAGGGCATTTGGGGCAGAGGGAAGTACCTGTGCAAAATCACAGGGGGTGAGAGACAGGGAGCTCAGGAGCTGCAGGGGTTGCAAGCATGGTGGAGGAGGTGAGGGGGACCAGGAGGCTAGAGGTGACACAGGAGTTGGGATTTTATTCTGTATCCTTTGGGACACCTTTGAGGTCTTTGGCCTAAATGAGATTCACATCTTAGGAAGTCCATTCTGGCTGCAGGAAGGAAACCAGGCTGGAGGTGGGAGGCTCCTACAACCATCCAGGAACTGATAATGGGCTGCTCTGCAACAGTTACCATGGAGACGGGAAGGAGGGCGCTTAGTAGGTGTCCCCAGACATCAGATTTTGCAGTGAAGATGAGCAGGTAGGAAGTCTATCGGGGAGTATTACAGGATCAACTCCTATGGGAGGGAGGAGAAGGAAGCAGACGTAGGTAGGGGAAGAAGATGGACTGAGGCACCAACTCAACAAAGGATCATAGGGGAGCTTGAAGCATCAAAAGGGGGGCAAAATTAACCTCTCTTTCACTCGCCTCATAATAACACACACCCTGAAGGTTGATCTGTGGCTGACAGGTCATTGTATATGTCCTGCCTGGCACATCTTGGGCAGGTGCTAAATTGCAGCTTTGACTGTTATTATAATACGGTCCTGTGGTAGTTAGATTCAGTTGTCAACTTGGCCAGGTGAAGGCACCTAGTTCTGTTACTGTGGACATGAGCCAATAGTACATGAACCTCATCTGTTGCTCATTACATCTTCAGTGGGCTAGGAGGTGTGCCTGCTGCAATGCATGGCATTTGACTTAATTGGCTGGTGCTTAAATGAGAGAGCGCAATGTAGCACAGCCTAAGCAGCTCAGCATTCCTCATCTCAGCACCTGCAGCTCCGCCCAGGCCTTTGGAGATGCAGAAAGGAATCACCTGGGGAAAGTTGTTGGAACCTAGAGGCTTGGAGAGAAGGCCAGCAGAGATTACCCCGAGCCTTCCCACATAAGAAAGAACCTCAGATGAAAGTTAGCTGCCTTTCCTCTGAAGAACTAATGAAATAAATCCCCTTTTATTAAAGGCCAATCCATCTCTGGTGTGTTGTAGTCCAGCAGCTAGCAAACCAGAACAGGCCCTAAAGTGAAGAGAGGAGTTGCAAATGGCTCACAGGGCTCACTGGATAGTGGAAACAGAAGATGCCAATGGGTTGGAAGGATTTGATGGCACATTCCTCTGGAGCACAGATAAAGGAACCAAGGCAGTGCAGAGGGGCCCAGCCATCCTTCTCGGATGACTGTGTGAGGCCCAGCTCTGCCTCCCTCACCAGGAACCCTGCAATCCAAAGGAAAGATCTACTCCAAAGCAGCTAAATCTCTAGGTAAGGTCATATGAAAAGAAACACTAGGTACCATGTTGAACAGAACATGTCCTTTTCCTTCTCCTTCAGGATGCTGGGGAAGCCCACTTGGCTATGAGCAGACTGAGGTCAGAGATTGTAGCTTTTATTCATGATGTTCATTCATTCCACAAATATTTAATGAGTAGCTCCCATAAGCCAAATGCTGTCCTAGGCAGGGATGAACAAGTCAAATATAGTCTCATCCCTTAATGAAAAAATGAATGAATGAACAATATGGCATTAGCATTAGCATTATTGTTGTTGTTGATATATTATTCATTCATTCATTCAATCAACAAACATTTATTGGGGACCTCAGCTATCCTCTGTGGATACAGCAGTGAACTAAACAGACAAAAGCTGCCCTCATGGAGCTTACTTGCTGGTGACTGCCATGGATAACATGACCGGAGTGCCCTCAACATTTCTTTTTCACAGCAACCACAATGTATTCATTTATGGGACTTCTACATAAAAAAGAGAGAGAGAGAGAGAGAAACAAAACTAAGACCAATCCTGTGCTTAATTCATTCAGGAAAATAACCAACAAATCATGGATTAAATTGAGTCTAAAACTAGGTGTAAACACTTAGAAATAAATGACAGAATGTCTTCTTCCTCCTTTTTCCCCCTAAAATGCATATGTTTCTAAAAAACACCTGAAGTTGATTTTAATGCTGAGCATGTAGCAGTTCTGTATTGTGTCTAGGTCTTCATCCTCATAAAATTATTTCAAAAAATTATGCAGTAGGAGCATTTCTTAAACAAGAAAGAGTGTATTAAAGTGCTTGAACAAAGAGGAAAGCTGAGCAGTAGCAGATATTAAATGAAAGAGCGTCTGTCATTTCTCCCAAGGGAAGGAATGAGGGTTCAGTCCTGTCTCTGTTTGCAGGAAACGTCTCGCTGAGTTTTTTGTTTTTGTTTTTTTGTATGAGCAGGCACTGGGAATCAAACCCGGGCCTCTGGCATGGCAAGCAAGAACTCTGCCTGCTGAGCCACCGTGGCTTGCTGAGTTTTGTTCCAGAAGTTAGCAAACGAGTTCTGACCTTCCCCTCTTGAGCAGGCCTCCGAGGACAGGGCTGGGAACACAGTGTTGGGATTCATTGCCAGTGAGATGAGAAGTAACAAACCTATGGACTTGTTTGGTTCAAAAGTTTTCAAGGCAAAAAAGAGTAAGAATCTGTCCAGGATTTGAAATTTGGACTGGATTCTTCCTGAGCTTGTGACATTAAGATTCCCTAGGGAACTAAAAGGAAATGTCCTACTTCATTGAAAACCAAAATATGGTAATTTTGTGAGAAAACCAACTTATCAATAATGCAGTGCTATGTTAGTGGAGTGACTAACATAGGCGAACTCTGTATCTGAAAGAAGCATCAACAAAAGAAATAAACACTGTACTTTTTTCTCCAAAGCTCTACTTCTTATACCTTACTTTTTAAAAAAATTTAAGGGAGTTTTATACAGGTTTTCAAAATATCTGGAAATTTGTAAACTTCAATTGAATCTAGTCTCTTGATACATGTGATATCATGGTTCAGAATCATTTTCTTTTTTTTTTCATTTCTCTCTCTGATTCTTTTCCTTTGGATTCTCAAAAAATTGCCATTGATTTTTTTCAAGTGCAAAGGTAATGCATGCTTATTATTAAAAAATCAAGCAATGCATAAAATGTAAAGATTAAGGTAAGTTTATAATATTTCCTACCCTCCTAAACCTCCACTATGCCCCTAAACCTTCCAGCCAACATTTTACCCAAACACACAAATATGCATTTCTAAGTGATAAACACTTCTTAAAAACATAGCCGCCATGTGGTTTTCATGCTTTAAAAATTAACATTAATTTCCTAACATCAGTTAATGCAATATGGCTCTTTTCAGCATTTGTCAGCCCACTGGGTGAAACGTGGCATCTCCTCATTCCTTCGGTTTGCGCTGCCTTGATTACTGGTGTGCTGAGAGCATCTTTTCAGATGTTAGCTTTGATCTGAATTTCCTCTTCTGTGAAATTACCTTTGCATATCCTTTCCTCATGCTTTTTTTTCTCTTGGTTGTATGTTTTCCTCTTATCAACCTGTAGGCTCTTTTTGTATATTAATGACAGTTAAAATATTTATACGTATATTCAGGAGAATTAAAGTTTCTGGCAGTTTGCTTCTCTGGACCCTGGTCTGGTCTCTTTCCACTCAACCTCATGTCATCCATCCTTCCTCCTCAGACCTAATGTCAGTCTCAATAGATGGTACATGTTTAGTTAATGCTATTGAAGATGCCTTGGTGGCAAATGGACACATTTTCATTACCAACAGCTTATTCAGCCCATTAGAGGCTCATGCCACTCAACCCCATGCTGAAGTGTAAGGAAGAAACCAAGGGGCATCCTACTCTGGTCTCTTCTTGCTCCCGGCCAGCTGACTCCCAGCACACAGCCAACAGCAGGCATGCTGCAGGGGAAAAGCATGAATGAAACCTCCTCTCACTGCCTGTCATCTCTTCCCTAACCCCCAAATCCATCTACCTCTCTAAAGCTCTGCCTGTCATTTTTCGCTTAGAAATTGATCCTCGGTCTGGCCTGGGCTTCCTAACCACCAACCCTCACCTTTCACTCCTTGCTGCTAGGGACAAGTCCTTACTATTCGCAGACGTGCTCCACCCGACTCCTCCCCTGGCCCTTCCCCAGTCTGCCAGGCTGTTTGTTGCGCCAGCCCTACCCCTTGGCCATGCCCTGGTTATTTGCCCTTATAAGTCCCGCCTCCTTTTCTGAGACCTGTCTCCTCCTTTGATGCAGATGCTGAGATGGAGTTTGGGCTGGAGGATAGGGGTCAACACCGGAGGAAGGGGGGTTGGAGGGAGGATTTGGCAGAGGGAGAATTCAAGGTGCAGTGCAGTCCTGACAAAGCCTCCGCCAACCCCACAGGGAGCTCCATTGTATACTGAGCCTGTTAGAGTTGCCCTGGGGTGGCCCAAAATGGCTGGGTTTTCCTACCCCTTCCCAATCAGTTACTGAACCTGGGCCACCTCAAAAAGGGTGTGTCTTGCAGCTGTGGTAGACCCTGAGGGATCAGACAGCTGCTGGCTCTCAGCTGACAGCATGCCTGAAACAGCTGGAGAGCAAGTCCTTTCTGGAGGGGGAAATCTGGAAGGTACATCTTCTTGTCCACCACACTCATGGTGGAACTTCGGCATCTCTGCAATGCCCCACCGGCTAACACAGTCTTTCCCAGTGTTTAATGCACTGTGCGTCCTCACCCTTTCTGCTGCAGCTGAGCCACTGCTGTGCATTCTTTGTGCTTAGGTCCTTCCTCCCTCCATATTGAATCCTTCTTGGGGTGGTGAGTCTGGGGGCTGACACTGTCCCTCTTGACTCTTGGACACCGTGGAGGGTCACCTGAGCCCCTCAGCTTGTCCCCTGTCAGGGCTCAGTTATGAATCCTATATTTTGTCCTCCCTGCAACTTGCCCATAGATAATGATGAATAAATTCCTAGCCTTTATATGGGTTTTAAGACTGTTTGTATGAATTTTATATTTAACATAGGACTATGTTCTTTTTTTTAATTAATAGCCAATGGTGCAACATTTTGTTCTCTAAGCTCTGCCACTGAGTCACCATGGGCCTTGCACTTGATTTATCTTGGCTTTGGTTTCCTCCTTTGCTAACTGAAAGAGTTGGTTCAGTTGCCCCCTAAGGGGTCATTTACACATTTGGGAATGTTTATCTTCCAAAGCGATGAAGCGCTGTTAGAATAATTTCAGATCTCCTTTTGCAACTTGCTAGTGAGAAGGGTGTGGGGCCGTGGTGTGTGAATTGCCTCCAGGGTCCTCAGACCATCCCACTGCACGGCTGGGGCACTGCAGGCGGATCCAGAACCCACGGAAGGCAGGGCTCCTGCTCACCGGATATGAAATCCGCCCTCAGACGATGCCAACTGGCCCGTCCCCATCTCGGTGGAAGGCCGGGCCCTGGGCTCCGCATGCGGGCCGAGCTGGGGCGAGCAGGAATCTATTCCCATATGGACACGTGGAGATGTGCATCCTGATCCCATTAGCACTAATCAGATTTGCATGAGAGGATCTCTGCCTGGTGAGAGGGAAATATAAGGGTGGCCATGCACCCCATACCGCAAAGGTGTGTGGCCAACATACCCCCCCATACTCCCAAAAGCTCCAAGCTCCAAACAAGCAAAGCAACTAAGTATAAACTGCATTTCAGAGGAACCAGAGCTCTGCGTGCCAGTTAAGTCGCAGGGAGCCCTTGAGCCTCGGATGGGACTTATTGCACGAGGGTACCTTAGCTCTGCCTCTAGGAACTCAGCAAACCGGCACAAAGGATATTTTTTAAAGCATTTTCTTGCATTTAAAAGAAGATACCTTTTTCCTGTAAGACCTCCAGTTTTAAAAAAATATATCCAGGGCTTACCCTGAAATTCACCACAGCTCAGCGCTAAGGACTTTATGACAGCTTTGCCACTCATCTGAGAAGTGGCCTGAATCCCAGTTGTTAGAGCTGATATATTTATCAAAACTGCACTCCTTGGCTCCCAAGCGCGAAGTGAGCCCTGAGAAGCCAGGGAGACGAGATGAAGAGTGTTTGGGGAGAATTAGCTGCAGGGGCAGCAGCCGCATTGCAGGAAAATGGGCCAAGGGAAGGGTTTTAAAAATAAATCTTCAGGGATGGAAGGTATCTCTACTTACAAAGAAAAGATGCTCAAAGCTTTTTCTCTCTTTTCCCTGAGGCACGGGGCTGAGAAGGCCTAGGTAGGGGCTTCTCCAAGACTAGTAGCCACATGGATGGGCTTCCTTCCAGAGCCAGCGTCTGGGGTCAGAGCTGCTAACTTGCCATGACACCAGGGTGAAATGGTAAAGGCTTAGGGCAAGGCTGCCTCTCCCTGCCCACCTGCCTCACACCTGGCTCAAGTAAGGCTCAACGCATCAAGAGCAGTAAGTTTAAACTCAGGATTCCAAACTAAAATATTACCAAAAGGGTTCCCTTGCCCTGAATAAACAAGAAAAATAACTAGTAGTCGGAGAGAGTGTGCACTTTCCCATCGCCCTCTTCACACTCCCCGTAGCACTGGTCACCATGTAATGCAGATGATCCTCCTCCCATCCCCCTCTCCCTGGTTCTCGTCCCTATTTCTCTGATTCGCATGCTGTCCCAAAGCTGTGCGTCTCAAAACCACTCTTTGAGGATATCTTGCAATGAGCAAACCCAAACTCAGAAGCATCCATTGATCCCTTCTGCCCCGGGGCCCAGCCCTTCTTGGTTCTCCACCAGCTCCTAAAGCAGAGCTGCTCACCATGGCTCTCATTTCTGCTCATAATTTTCCCTTCCCAACCTGCATCTCCTCCCTTGTCTGCCAATGGCCCCACCATTCTCTTGGTTTTGAAACCATGACATTCTGGATACTTCTTTTTTCTCCAATATCAGATCCCATCCTTTCTTCCTTTTCCTCATCTCTCAGCTCAGTCTTTTCCTCTCCAACCTCCTGCCAAAACTTCTATAGAGTCTCAGATACCTTCTGGGAGGATGGGGCTGGGGTCAGAAGTGCAAAGTTTGAGATGCAAAACTAAAGTACGTCAGTCTGTCACTCTCACTGTCTTCATTATTAATAACCACAATAAATATGAAATGAAAACTTAATATGTGCATATCTTTATTTTCTCACTCTCTAGCTAATATATACATTTCTTTGGGGAACTTAGCTCCAAACTTTGGCTTCAAGCAGCTTTGAGGTAAACAGAGATAATGATGGAAGTTATATGGCCATTAGGATTTTCAACCCTGGAGCCCTAAGGGCCTAAGATTAAATCCAATTTACCAGTTGTGTAACTATAGTCAAGTTACTTACATTCTTGAAACCACCAATTCCCTCATCTATAAATTGAGAGTAAAGTATGATAGTTGCGAGGCTTAAACATTTTATGTAATATGCTATTCGTGTCTAGTATACAGTAAATGCTCAGTAAATGTCAACAATTATAATTATCATAATTGTGTCCACCTCTGCTCCCACTACCCCAATAATTACAGGAGTTCTGCCCAGCAGAGCAGGGGCCCCCAGGACCAGCTCCAGCCCTAGGATTGTCATATATTAGGATAAATGGGTGTCTGAGCCAGTCCAAACCTTAAGCATCTAAATATTACCACTACCGGAAGTATCAACAAAGTAAAAAATGACTTGAGAAAACACAACGCTCCCCTCTAGGACCTCCACAATACCCTTGATCTGAATTTGAAGACTTTTTTATTAAGACTTTTTTTTTTTTAATATTAACATTTCCAGAACACAGTTTGGGGAATAATGTGTTCAATGAAAGTCCCTGTTGAGAGAAGGAAAATAAAAAAGAAAGAAGAGATGAGAACAATATGCAAGGAAAAACACCAGAAACCTATATGCGATGAGTCTGGAAGACACAGATTCAATAAAGTTCAGCGCGCCTTCATTCAGGACATCTCAGAGCCTTTCTTATGCTGAGGCGCACTTTGAGATACCCATGGGAAAACGTTTTCAGAATAAGAGCGCTCTACTCCAGTAAGGCATAATTCAATTTTTCAGGCTCATTCAATGCATTTTTTTTTTAATTTGCATATGGGCAGGAGGCACCAGGGATGGAACTCCAGACCTTCAGCACGGCAGGTCGGAGCTCTGCCTGCTGAGCCACGGCAGTCGCCCTCAATGCATTTTTTAGTCTTAGGACATTCACTGTTTTGCTTTGTTTTTTTCCTTAATTCAATTCAGCAAATAGATGGGACCATCCACTTTGTGCCAGGCATGGTGCTAGATACTGTAGGGACGTTGGGTGCCCCTGGTAGGAAACCCCTCCCACCTGACATATAATCAACCACAGCGCAGGTTCGACATTTGGAAATTGAGATGTCAAACTGTGTGCGTGTCAACATTCATAACGCTCTGCAGTCCTGCCTGGTGGAAAGGTGCATGAGATTGGGATTGCGTCACCCACCTGCCTCAGCATGCCACGGAAAGCATCTGGTCCAAATTACCTGCCAGAGAGCCCTAGCCCTCCCCTCTCCCCAGGAGCAGCAATCAGGACTCCAAACCTAACACTAGAACATTTTTTTTCACACTGGACTCCCTCCTCCATCCCTCTGTGCTACAAGAGAACCCAGGGGAACATTATTATTTGGCTTAAGAAAATTTTACTGTGAGTCTTTAGAAAGGTGATCAGATCAAGGACCCAAAACTCTGGGTCACTCTCTGTCAAGTACAGGCAGGAGAGTGGAAGGAACACTGCTGTAGACATGAGCTCAATTCCAGCTCAGCTAGTTCTAAGCATATGACAACATATTCATCAGTGGGAGAAAAGGGGCTGGCACGCTGAAGGCGCACGCACACACAAAAATCTAATGAGGAAAAGAACGAAAGAATTTCTTCTACAAAATGACTTCTTTCAAAAATGATCTGGCCGATGTGGCCTCTCTCTCAAAGCCAACTCATCACGTGAATTCACTGCCCTCTCCGCTTCGTGGGATATGATTCTCCGATGGACCCAGCATTGTGGGGTTGAGAAAGCCTTCTTCACCAAAAGGGGGAAGAGAAGTGAAACAAAAGAAACTTTCAGTGGCTTAGAGATTTCAGAGTCAAGAGGTCATGCTGGAGGTTATTCATATGCATTATATAAATACCCCTTTTCAGTTTTTACTGTATTAGAGTAGCTAGAAGGAAACATCTTAAACTGTTGAACTGTATTCTAGTAATCTTGATTCTTGAAGACAATTGTATAACTACAGACCTTTTACAGTGTGACCATATGATTGTGAAAACATTGAGGCCAATACTTTATTTAGTATATGGACAGATGAGTAAAAAATAAAGACAAAAATAAATAAATAATAGGGGAGGGACAAGAGGTATAGGATGTTTTGGGTGTTCTTTTTCATTTTTGGTTTTTATTTTTGTTCTTATATGTACTTCTTTTGGAGTAATGAAAATGCTCAAAAACTTATTGTGGTGATGAATGCACAACTATATGATGACACTGTGAACCCCTGATTGCATATATTGGATGATTTCATGATATGTGACTATATCTCAATAAAACTGCATTAAAAATGATCTGACTGAAACAAAGCTCTCTGACAGCTTTCTACCTCTCTATCTCTCTATCCACTTAGCCATCTAACAGAAGTGTTAATCAAACACCTACTACATATATGAAGACAGTTTGTCCTCACAAGTGTATCACAATACTCTGTGATAACATTATAGGTTTTTAATGTTATAAGTACAGTCACTCTGGAATTAGAAACAGCCTGGCATAAATCCCGGCATTACTGAATGGCAAATTACTTGACCACTCAGTGCCTCAGTGTCCCTTTTTCTGAAATGAGAATAATTATAGGATCTATCTAATGTTAGGCTGAGAATAACTGAGACAATCAGGCTAACACGTTCCATGTAAAGGCTGTCAATAGAGGTTGCTCCAAACATCTAACACAACAGCAATGATATTTTGGGATTGTAAAACAGCATATGGTCACCCTCAGTTGTTCCTGGTCCCAGGGCATCTCTTGGTTCTCTTACTACAAGTCATGCCTGGTAGACTCAAACAGTGTTTGTTTGTTTGTTTCCCATTGTGTAGAGAAGATATCTAACTAAAATAGGAGGCTCGCTGTGCCCAGGGAGAAGGAAGATATGATGAGAAGTTCCTTCTGGAAAGCAAGACAGCCTGACCCTAGGAGGGAGTGGAAAGCCAGTGAATTCCAGGAAAGGGGCCAAACCTTGAGGTAGGACATGTATGTGGAAACCAGCAGATAGATGTGAGAAGCCTGGTACTGGTCAAGGGGAGCACCAGGCACTGGGCAAGAAGAGTGCCAGACTTTGGGCCAGGGCAGTGCCTTGTGTTGGGTGGGAAGCTGCTGGACTCCAGGAGGAGCCCCATGGGCAGTCGTGTCCAACCCGGCCCAAACAGTAGTACAGCCATGGTGGTGGGAGTGGGGATGGGGGGGGCAAGTTACCTTAGCCTGAGGCAGATCCCCAGCTTCCCCTGGCCCCTGCTTGAGGTTAGCAGCAGCTCAGAAGTTCCTGTGTGCACCACTGAGAGAACCTCCCTCCCCGGTGAGTTCCCAGTGATCAGAGGCAATAGTAGCGTCAGTGGTGGCCTCAAGGTCAACTGGTCCCAGTAACATCAAGATGAAGACAGACTAGCTCCCCTGCAGCAGCACCAGCAGAAAAAGGGACCCGATTCCCCCATCACTTATGAGAACTCCTACAGTCAGGGGAGGAGGCAGGGGTGGGTAATAATAATTATTATTAGAGGATATTGTTAAAGGGTATCTTTTAATTGACTAGATACTTCCCTAAAAAGTTTACTTGAAGATGGACAGATGTGTGATAAAGTAAGTATAATAAAATGTCAGTGGGTGACTTTATATGGTGGGTATACAGGTGTCATAAAATTCAGCTTTGAAATTTTTAATTTTTAATAACAAGGTGTTGGGGAGAAGAGTCTTTCTGCGAGAGGCATTTTGAGTTGGTTGGATGAAAAGACACTTGTTTCCAACCTATTTCTTCCTTGCTTCTAAAACCTAGAAAGGCCAAATGTTCACTTTCCCAGCTTCCCTCACAGCTAGGGATGTCCATGTGACCAAGAAGACACAAACAGAAGTCCACTGGGGATTTGGGGGAAAGCTTTTGATTTCCCTCTAAAAGGGATAGATGTAACTGGTACCACCACCCCGTCTGTCCCTTTCATTCTGTCTTGAACTGACACTGCAAAAACTGGCTTGAGACCATGAGATTAACAATGAGGGGAAGGTCAAGAGAACCACAGAGCCCCGACTTGGACATTGCCAAGCTGCTGAGGCAAGGCCAGCAGCCGCCTACCTCTGGACTTCCTATAGGAAGAAAACAAACTCTTTGTTGAAGCCTTTGTAAGTGAAGTGCTCCGTTACTTGCAGATAGAGATTCCTAATTGAAAAATCCTGTTCTGACTAGAAAGGCTGAACTGCAGTTAATCAATCATTTTAAGTCCCACACCGTCCTGGAGTAGAGGGGCAGCTATGAGGAAGATTAGATCCCTGAGGAAATGAAGAAGCTATGTGCATCCAAGGATATGCATTTGAGACCACTGTGTATTTGTTTCTTTTAATTATTCGCTGTTATTTCAATAGAGCCATGAACATATTTATAAACTGAGTTTTTTTAGGGAGAACACCTCTGCAGAAAAGATGCCCCCCCACCCCACCCCAACCTGACCCGCTTGCTGGGTTTGGCATCTTTCAGTCATGCTCCCAGAGCAGCTGTGGCCCCACCATAACATTTATCGCAGAGCGAGGGAACTGCTGCTTTCCTTGCCCGATGCCCACTCTAGATTGCAAATACCTCAGTACAATATTCTTTCGGCTCTGAGAACCTGATGCCTACCTAGTACAGTGTTTGACCCATGCTAGTAGTTAGTGTTTGTGTGTGTATTCTTGGCTTAGTGGACGGAGAAATAGAAAAAGACATCAAGCTTATGTCCCCCCTTATAAGTAATAATATACATAAGTACCTCTCATTTCATAGCAGAGAGCCTCCCAGTTAAATGTGCCTAAGAACCACCTGGGGGGTATGTTTTAAAAATGTAGACACCCAAGGGCCTACCCAGAAATGCTGCTTTAACAAGTTCAGGGTAGGGTGGGGCCCAGGAGTCTGCATTTTCAGACTCGCACACCAGTCATTCCAACGCAAACAGAGCTGCTTTATGGAATAGAAGCACTCCAGCAATGTGGTTGGTAAAGATAAGACTATTTGTCTATGAATTTGAAGGAGGGTACTGCAGCTGATGGGAGTTCCAGCCTTTAGCTTCATTTCAACTTTCAGTCCACGGTTCTCTCTCAGTTTCTGGCAGCCGATCACTTTTGCTTGCCACCCAAACCCCTCACCCAGCCCATAGCTCAAACGCCTTAGACCCCTCTGAAATCAGGCTGAATTCCCAGGTCTTTCTGCTCCCTTCTCCTGTCTGTATATTTACAATGACTACTTGAGCCATATCACACCTAACCAGTAGGTGCCTCTGTGCCCAAGATGGAAAATTAATTAAATTTAAGGCTTCGGGTTATGTAAAACAAATTAGGTCTCTGCTTCATCAATTAAAGCCCCAAAACCTTGACACTAAGTTTACTTAGGATATGGTATCTTTGAGTAAAATATCACATACCTTAAAAAATGAAAACCATGTGTATAGAAAGATTACATAAACTGATTCAACTTCATGAACGAGGTTAAAAAATGAGACTCTTACCCCTGAACGCTGGAGAACTCGTGAATTATTCATGCTCCTGTGCGCTTCACTGTTTTAAACTAGACAATTGAACATTGGTTTGGAAGGTCATTAACACCCAGGAAAAATGCAAATGGCTTTTCCACCTTTTTAATTGTCATAGTGTGAGAATCACCACCTCATGGAAATGAAATGGAAGCAGGTTCCATCCCTTGTGGAGGAGACTGGGGCGCTCCTGCTACTGACAGACTCTTCTTGGATGCAGACTAGAAAATGTTCCTGTGGGCAACCGTTCTCCACCGAGACCCTGACTTGATAGGGTGAGGAAGCAAATCAAGGTGCTATTTAAAGCGATGTTTTAATAAGTGAATAATAAGGAATTTCTTTCTCAGAGGGGGTGGAATTGGGGGCAATGCTCAATTAGCCTAGAAAATATCCCCCAGCCTGACCACTTGTGAAAGTGAGTAATCCCAAGGAGGAATCACAGAGTCAGAAGGGACCATGGAGAAAATCCCATCTCAGCCCTTCAATTCCGGAAGCCAATAGGGGTGGTGAGATTTTGCCCAAAGCTACTCAGCTACTTAATAACAAGCTCAGAACTAGAATTCCATTCTTACCCCCAGCCCAGGGCTCTTTTTCACTGCACATGGCTCTGAGCAAGCACTTAGTTAAAGCGTTCCTATGTAGTAGGACTTTAGTATCAATAAGTGCAGCTTGAACAAAACCAGAGGGTTACTACTTTGCATTGCGATTTTGAGGAGGTTCAAAATATAAATCCTAGTCAATGCGTTTCTGTTTCCCAAAAATGCCTTCAGGGCAGAGTTCGAGGAATCTATGGGTCCTCCAGGTAGACCAAACCACTCGGTGCTGTTATAGGGCACCCACAGCTCGGGGCCCCATCACATCCCCCAACCCCAGACTATCCATCCCTTCATTGGTACCCACAGCAAGTCCTAGCTGCTGCATCCATGGGCAAGTAGGACAAATCCTTCCTGGGACTCATATTCTACTGGGGGAGACAGACAGAAAACAAAGCAGGTGAGGGGGTCAAAGATGATGGGACTGCAAACTCAGATGGGGAGACAGGAAAGACCTTAATTTTGCTAGTTCCTATTTTGCTAGCAAACAACTCATTTTGTCCAAAATAGAGATTATCAGATTTTAGCGTGTATATAAATTACCCAAGGGGCTTGTTAAAAATACATATTCCTGAGTCACACCTGTGGAACTTCTAATTTGTTATGTCTTAGGGAAGACCAAACTTCTGCTTTTCCAACAACTCTCTAGATGATTCTCACGATGTGAAACATCGGTCTGGAGAGAATCTGATCTCAAGTTCAGAGATCTAGAAGTGAATTATTAGGCTGGTAGATACAAATTTGTTACTATAACAAGTGGCTAAGTGAGGAGTTCTCAGGACATTGTCCCTAGAGCCCTGCCTTGGGAAGATGTCCACATTCCCAATTCCCAGAGCCTATGAATATGTTATCTTATATGGTAAAGGAAGTTTTGCAGATTTGAGTAAATTCAGGATCTTGAAATGGGGAAATTATCCTGGATTATCTGGTGGTCCCCAAATAATCTAAAGGGCCTTTATAAGAGACAAAGGGCCAAAGTCAGAAAGAGAAGATGTAATGACAGAAGCAGAAGTTGGAGTAAGTACACTTTGAAGATAGAGGAAGAGGCCACCAGCCAAGAAATTCAGGCAGCCTCTAGAAGCTGGAAAAAGCAAAGAAATGAATTTTCCCCTCAAACTTCCAGAAGAAATGCAGTCTTGTTGACACCTTGAGTTTCATCTGAGAAGATTTACTATAAACTAATAAATTTTGGGGTTTCAAGTCAGAAGTTTGCGGGTAACTTGTTATAGCAGCAATAAAAAACCAATACACCCACCAACAAGTAAATCCCAAATAGAATCATTCTATCCAGCAAATGTGATGAGCCCACTGGCTCAACCTTGAGCTCACCATGCTCTGTTCTGTCCCTAAGAAGCTGCCTGACTCCAAAGCGGGCATCTCCACTTTACCGACAATTAAACAAGCACTGGAGGTATTAGTTAAACAAGCACTCAAGGTATTTGTCTTAGAGCAGCAGAGCTTTGGATGTGGTCACCGCTGCATGTGGCTTTCCTGTAAGTCCCAAGTCACCTGCCTTTACTACCCCTCTATTGGGGTACACAGGGGCTCCTTGGGTTCCCCCAGCTTTGCTCCCCCACCCCCAGCCCTGGACCCTCTAAGCAATGGAGATTGGTTTAGAGATTAGGATATGCCCCAGGCCGTCACATTTCTTTTAGCAATCCAATGAATCTGCCACCAGGAATAGCTCAAATTCTTCTAGAATCAAGAAGTAAAAATTTATAAAGCAACTTGCTGGCACTACTCCCTGCCTCTCCCTGGGGAATTTTCTCCTAAATTCAGGTCTGCGTGACCATCCTTATGGGTCTAGGAACCTACCTTTACTCAGTGATCTAAAAAAGCGAGGAAACAGCAGGTTAGGCTCCCATTTACATAGGTAAGACAGCTTGTCAAATCCAGGGTAATTGCCACCTGCTGGAGAACAGAGCCAGAGGGTGGGCTAGATCCAGGATGCAATCCGTATTTTTGGATCAGAGGTTTCTGTTTGTTTGTCTTGCTTTGCTTTGCTTTTTAATATTTGGATTACTTCCCATGATTAAAAAAAATAATAAGTGATGTCTCATGAAAATATTTATTTCTGGGTTCCATTGAAAAATGGCAAAGTTTGGCAACACTGAGCCCATGTTCATTCCCAAATGGTGGCAATCCACAGGCTGGCGCTGAGGCCCTGCATTCCCTTTATTCACTTGACATTACCTGCTGGGACAACGCGTCTGGGTGAGTGGCCTGACTTAGGAGCCAGGAAATGAGGCAGGCCTGATTGAGAGGTCAATCACGGGTAAATGAACATTAACCAGCTATAAAACCCACAGGGAATTGGCAGTAGCGGGTGACAAAGGGAGTGTTAGAATAACAAACAGTTTTGAAGCATGTTCACTGCACCAGGCAGGGTTCTAAGCACTTCATACGCATTAAATAGATTATTTTAAAGTTTACCTGCGAATGGTTACTGTTCTCGCTTCCATTTTGCAGAGGCGGAAACTGAAGCACAAGGGACCTAAGTCACTCGCCCACAGCTGTCTCTCACTAAGCAGTAGGGAAGCCAGAATGACAAATCTTTCTCCAGAGCCCCTGTCCTGGACACAACCCCAGACTTAGAATCCAGACAGACTGACTGACTTGGAGTCCAGTGTCCAGGTGTGAACTCCCTTGTCTTCCTCTACTAGAAATTACACCTGGTCTCCACACTGTCTCCTGCACTCCTTAATGCCACCACCCACCCACCCCCACCATCCCCTTGTTGAGAGTCACTTAGGTTACTTTGAAAAATATTTCAAAATATTCTTGGGTGGGCCACGGTGGCTCAGCAGGCAGAGTTCTCGCCTGCCATGCCAGAGACCCGGGTTCGATTCTGGGTCCCTGCCCATGCAAACAAAAAAACCAAACAAACAAACAAAATACTCTTGACACGTGAGCCACACTACTTGTTATGTAAGGCTGAACATCACTGTGGATTAAGGGTTTCTAGAAGGGAGTGACTTGCTCTCTTTACTTCTGCCTTAGGCAAGACATTTTAACGTCCAGATTGTAACACCCCTCCGCTGTGCTGAAAGGTGAAGGTCGAGGCAGGACACTGGCGACGGAGAAAAGCTTTCAAGAAGATTCTTCTCCCCGTCTTCGGAAGATCTCCCTTCCCCAGACCGGGCTTTGCGCCTGGGCCAGCCGTGGCGGAGCCGGGGTGGGGGGACCCTCCTCTGCAGCGAGGAGCGCCGCGCCCGCCAGGACCACGTTCAGCAAATGCACAACCGCTCCCGCGCGCGCTCCTGGCACCGCGGCGCACGGTCGCTCCTCCGCCCTTCCCGGGCGTCTTCGCCGTCTCCCTTCCACCCTCCCTCCCTCCGTGCCTCTCGCGCGCTTTCTTTACCACTTAATAATATTCCACGAGCACCTTTCCCAGCCACGAGGCACCGTTATGTAAAGCAAAACAAACCAAAGCTGGGGTCCTGGAGCTCCGGGCGCGACTCGGCGCAGCCTCGGGACCGGCGGCGGCACCCCTCGGCGCCTGGCCTGGCTCGGCCTCACGTTCCTCCGCCTCCTCTCGGGGCCCTGGAGCCTGAGCCGCGGGGGACTGCGCTGCCATCTGGCCGCCGCCAGGGACTGAACCGCGGGGCCAAGCCCTCAGCCCTTCCGAGAGGCTTTCGGGTAGGAATGCCGGCGAGGCCCGGGGTGGAGTCCGGGGCGCAGGGACAGCAGCCTGGGGACGTGAGGGGAGGTGGGGCTGGGGAGGGAGTGGAGCGCGTATGCGACGCGGATTAGGAACCTTGCCTTTCCCTCGCCGCTGCCGCATACCGGAGTTTGAGAAACGTGCAGGCACGGCCCTGGGCCTTTTTTGGTTTATTAGTGTCACTCCTCTCCTCCCTAGAACGGAAACAAACAAAATTGCAACTCCCTCACTCCCCGTACTGGAGAACTGGAGCCCTCCTCAACAAAAAGGATGAGGTAGAGGGGAAGGATTTAAAGCTACAAAAAGGAAAACAGGTGGAGCGAGCAGTGGGGGTGCCGGGTTTGGACGCGCCAGGTGGGTAATGAAGTAGACACCGAAAGGGGCCTGGGGCCGGATGCGAGGCTGCTGGAATGTGTCAGACAGCCCGGGATCGGGTGGGGGTGAAAGGGGGTGGGGGAGTCCAGCTCGTTCCATCAAGAGCGTGGAAAGCCGGGGACTTGTGCATTAGGGGAACCCTATGCATTATCAAAGATAATTGCAGAGCTGCTGAGATTTAGCAGGGCATTCATCCCAATAACCTCAGCGACAAGAGCCGGGTGTTGGTTGAACACTTGCTGGGTGCCCAACGGGGGGTCGTTTCATCCCACAACAACCTCGTGAGAGAGGTACTATTCCCACATTGAAGGTTAGGTTACTTGACCAAGGTAAATGGCAGAGCCAAACCTGAATCCAAATTCTGTGTTGTCTACCTCTAGGACCTGTCACAGTATCCCCCACCCACCTGGGGCTTGGAAAATATTTACTGAATGAATAAATGTTGAAGGAATAACCTCTCCATAAGCTACCTGTTGATGGAAGGTTGGCTTCTATTTTATTTGTTCTCTTCTCATTTTTCCCCTGCAGTGAGGAACTTGCTGGTAGCTGCTTAATAAACAGTGAGACTACTTAGACCGGTGGGTGTTTTCCTACACTTGGAGTGGGGCAGTCATTCCTGGTTTGCAGTTAGAGATCCAGGGAGAAAGGAGAGGAAAACAGGGAGAAGGCTTGGCTTTCTGAACTTGAGAAGCTGCAGAGAATTCTGTGATCTGTTGGGCGAGCACCTTCTTACACGGGTATCTAGACTCATAGACCATTGCACCCAGACAGATCCGCCCCCTTGTTTGTAGGATGAAGTACCTGAGGCCCAGAGTGAAAAGGTGATGTCACATCAGCGTGCACCCCTTCCATATCACTGCCTTTTTCCAAGTCATCATTCATTCACTCTACAAACATGTTGACTCAATCAGGTTCCGGCGCCAGGCTAGGCTAGAGAATACTTGGTCCTGCCTTTGAAAAGCCCTGCCAAGAAACCATCATAAATAAAACACGATCCTTTCCAGGAAGGACTCACAGACTAGGGGAGAACAGATGAGTAAACAGAAAATTGACAGTGTAGCAGGACAAATGCTGTTTGGATTAAGCAGAAAGTACAATGAGGGAGTCACAGAGGCTTCATGGAGAAGGCAGCCTTCCAAGTGGGGCATATCCTTGGAGGCTTCATAGGGCAAAACTGCTCCTTCTGTTCCTGAATATTTCAGGGTACACTTGAAAGAGGAGAGTTAGACTAGAACACATTCAGTACCCGACCCATCCACCTACAGTTGCTCTGTGTGGTGTAATGTGTGTTCTTAGAAAATTCAACATGGAATGCAAAGCAGCAGTCCTGATGATATATTTCAAAGCTAATATGACAAATTGCATTATCAGGTTCCAATAAATTACTAAAGAACTACAATTGCCACTTGCCCCAGAAAGCCCTAGCTTCCTGACAAGCGGATATTTTTTAAAGTCTCTGGACACTGCACATCTTGACCGAAGCTATATGAATGTTCCTTACCTATTCCTGCCCTCCTGCAGCTTTGGATTCATTTCTCAGCAAGGTCCTTATCTTCTCTTTGACCATGATGTCACCCTGAGACTCTGCTTGCCTCTAAATATAGGACTGGGCTCACCTGGTAGAAGGCACCTCCCTACATCTCCCATTGCCACTCACCTGGACTTTCATTCCCTGCAAAAGTTACCATTTCAATCTGCATGTCTAAAGCTTATTGATTTCTCCCTTCTCTGAGCTCCCATTGATAACTAGTATTTATACACTAACTTAATTTTCCACATGCATACTTTTCCTTTAACACTTATAAACAATTTGTGAGATAACAGAAGCAAAACACAGATATATTGGCCAGTGAAACTAACCAAAAGCCCCTCTAAAAGTCTTCTCTGTCCTCTGGACTCTTGAGAGGAACTTGATGGCAGTCAAATGGGAAGCCTTAGGTATATGTTTAGTGGCCCAGATGTGCCATGAGAAAGTTGATACATCCAATCCTGCCCACCATTGTAATTTAGACACTTGTCAACAGCTGGGTAGACGTTGGTGGAAGGTGGATTGCCTGAAATACAATGCAACCTCGGAGATTGAAAAGTGAGAATGAGCAGCAAGGAGTGGGCCAAGAGGCAGCTGGACCAATTTGCCTATCATCCCTGCTGATTATTAAGGAAAAAAAGTCTCTGAACAAAATACAAAAGCAGCTACCTAAGGAGTCTGAACAATGAACAAAAGCAGGAGAATCATAGAGGAGAGTCTAAACTTGAAGAAGAGACCCATTTAAGGATGTTTCCCTTTTTTCTCCCTCTCTTTCTCTCTCTCTCTCTCACTTCTTTCAGCCTTGTCAAAGGTCACTCTCATTTGGGAGCTGATCTGTGGCTTTAGCACTAGGTAGAAAGCCCAGATTTCTAACCAGAGGAGCCAAGAAAACATCCCTGTGATCAGAGAAGGGGCCAAAAAGAGAGAAAGCTGTAAAACGAGATCTTCTAAATCTGTCTATGACCTTAGACAAGTAGCAGGCTCACTTCCAAGCTCTGCATGTGCAGGACAGACCCAAAAGCAGCACAGTAAGGGTATGAGATCTGAACTAATATTTAAACCACGAACCAAGTTTAATGTCTGAGTGATGGATGTGTGGGACAACCTTAAAGCAACCTAGTAAATGTCTTGGGAACCGAACCAAGATCTTAAACCATTACGTAAGTCTCAGATGAACCCCTTAGTGGAGCACGGATGGAACAGATACAAAGAAGCATAGCAAAGGCTTTTAAAATAAACACAAGGCAAGCTAGAACTTAAAGTCTGAATTTAACTGGGTTGATTGGTAGATAAGAGAAAAAAACTCAAGCTCCTCTAGAGGACTATGATAGAATCCAGAGTCTAGACAATATAACATTCACAATATCCAGGATAAAATCCAAAATTACTGGACTTATAAAAATCCAAAAACATATAACCAATTATCAAGATGAAAGATAGCTGACAGATTCCAATTCTCAAAGTGACCGAGATGTTGAAATATTGAACAAAGATTTTCAAATAATTACACTTCGTGTGGTAAAGGTGATCACACTTGAATGGAAAGATAGATGTTCTCAGCATAAACATCAAAACTACAAAAGAAAAACTAATGGAAATTTTAGAAATGAAAAATACAATGAAATAAATAGTCATTGGATGGATTAATAGCAGAATGTATGTGACAGAGGAAATTGTCAGCGAACTTGAAAGTAAATCATTAGATCTTTAGAAATGATCAAATCTGAAAAACTGAGAGAAAAACAAATGGAAAGAAATGGACAGAGCCTGAGGAACCTCTAGGACAATGTCAAAAGTTGTGATATTTACATTTTTGGAGCCCCCAATGGACAGAAGAATGAGATTGGTGCAGAAAGAAGTATTTAAAGAAAGAAGAGTCAAAAACTTCTTAAATTTGGTGAAAGGTATAAATTTAAAGATTCAAGAAGTTCAGCTCAGCAAACCCATACACCATAAACTCAAAGAAAATCATGGCTAGATACATCATGTTCAAACTGCTGAAAACCGAAGATAAAAATCTTGAAAGCAGCTAGAACATGTTGCATGTAAGAAAACAGCAATTGCTTTCAGAATCCATGGAGTCCATAAGACAGGGAAACAATTCTTTAAAGTGCTGAAAAAATCAAATTGTCAACCCAGAATTCCATATCAAACAAATATATCCCTCAGTTGAAGGTGAAATAAAGACACTTCTTTGATGAGGAAAAACTAAGTTCATAGCCAAAAGACCTGCTCTAAAGGAAATTCTGAAAGAAATTCCTCAGACTGAAGGAAAATTTAGATTCTTAGGAATTAAGAAAGAGTAAGAGAAATGATAAATAAGTTGAAAATATAAACATTTTTCTCCTCTTAAATTATTTAAAATATGTATGACCATTGAAAACATAAATTATAACTGATAGGTTTTCCATGCATATAGACACAAAGCATATGAAAACTGTGGCATAAAGGTGAGTAGGGAAGAGTGAAAGGATCTACATAGCTGTAAGTTTCTACATTTTACTTGAAGTGGTAAAATATTAACTCTAAGTAGATTGTGAAAATTAGTTATGATTGTATGTACCACAATGTAAATATGGGATATGTATGTATGCATATGGTACATATACACATCTAGAGAAACAAAACCAACAGGAGATATCTGTAAATATAAGATTTATAAAGGTGTTTCATGCAACTGTGGGAATGGAAGAGTCCAAAATCCATAGCACAGAGTGTGAAGCAGACAGCTCCAATGAAGTGTCTCAATGAACTCCACAGGAGAGATTCGCTGGCTGAAGAAGCAGTGAAAAGTCTCTCTTCTCCCTTAAAACTCGTCAACTGATTGGATTATCTCATTTGCCAGAGACATGCCCTTAGTTCATCGAAGATGTCATTGGCCACAGCTGTAATCAACTTTTTGATGATTTAATAAACCAGCCTTCCAGTTTATCAACCAGCCATGAAATATCCTTGCAGCAATGGTTCAGCCAGTGCTTGCCTGACCAGACAAATGGGCATCATAACCTGCCAAGCTGACACCAGAACCTAACCATCACAGTCTACCCCTTGTCAACTTAGCAACTATAAACATCACCTTGAAACATGATTAATTTCTAAATTAAACACAATAACAGACATATGTTTCACCTAACAATACTCAACTCTCCGTGCATAAAATCAGAGTAGGGTGCAAGACCTTAGGTAGCATTTACTCTTATACTTGATATCCTGTAACTTAAATACTATAACATGAACAATATAATTTATATCATATGATAAGAGGAAAACAAAATATTTACTTATGTACAAGTCTAAATATACTCATTACAAAACAGGGAGGAAATATTCATACCATCACAGTTCTCATTTCTGTAACTGGTCTCGTGGTCATAGTTCATATTTATCACTACCTTCTTCCATTACCCATTCCATGTTCCCTTTACCCTCAGCAAGCACTTCAGCTGGCCGTGGTTCTATGCCAGGTGGGGTGACCCAAGCCTTCATTCCCGAAGCTTCTGCACCATTGGTAGTCCTGCCCAATTGGGTTGTTGCAGTTTTCCATTGACTTTAATCATAGGGCATGGTAATACTAAGAGACACCCTAGGGGCTTCCTATATTCCAGGAAAACTCTTCTTTACCTCCATTGTGTAGTTGCAACCCTATTGACCCTTGATCAATCAACCCAGGTAGTACAGTAATCCCCTTCCTTACCTGTTGATTCAGAGTATGAGAAGCCCAAAGTAGCCAGGTGGCAGTCTTAACTTCCAATTCAATGGAAGCATTGTTGTGTCTCCTGGTAGGAACACTCCTCCTTTTGGAACTAAGCACTGTAGGCCAGCAGAGCTTAATGTTTAAGGGACAGGAAGCAAAGATTTTTCTAGTGGCTCATTAGGGGTGATAGTGAGTGGTGCCACTCATCTTCAACCCTTGATTCCTGGACCCATGAATCCTGGCTATGGGAAAAAGAACACCATACAGTGGATGCTGATTCAGAACATACACAGTCTCCTAGAGAACACTGCCCCAGACCTGCAAGGAATTGCCACCTAGTTGGCACTATAATTGGGTCTTCAAAAGGCCATTCTACCATTCTGTCAATCCAGCTGCCTCTGGATATTGGGGAACATGGTAAGACCAGAGAGCTCCATAAGCATTTGCCCATTCCTGCACTTCATTTGCTGTGAAGTGGGTTTCTTGATCAGAAGCTATGCTGTGGAATACTATGACAGTGAATAAGGCATTCCCTAGGTCCACAGATGGTAGTTTGGGTGGAAGCATTGTGTGCAGGGAAGGCAAACCCATATCTGGAGTTTGTGTCTATTCCAGTTAGAACAAATCGCTGCCCCTTCTATGATGGAAATGTCCCAATGCAATCAACCTACCACCAAGTAGCATACTGATCACCTTGGGGAATGGTGCCATATTGGGGACTGAGTGTAGGTCTCTGCTGCTGGCAGTCTGTGCAGTCAGCAGTGTCCAAAGCCAGGTCAGCCTTTGTGAGTAGAAGTCCATGTTGCTGAGCCCATGCATAACCTCCATCCTTACCACCATGCCCACTTTGTGCATGAGCCCATTGGCATGCCCACTTTGTTCATGAGCCCTTTGGGCAATGGCAGAAATGGCTGAGGAAAGAGGATGACTTGTAGCCACAGGATGGATCATCTTATCCATTTGATTATTAAAAGCTTCCTCTGCTGAAGTCACCCTCTGGTGAGCAGTCATATGGGATGCAAGTATCTTCAAGTTCTTTGCCCACTCTGAAAGGTCTAGCCACATACCTCTTCCCCAGACCTCTTTGTCACCAGTTTTCCAATCGTGCTCCTTCCAAGTCCCTGACCATCCAGCCAAACCATTAGCCCCTGAGTCAGTATACAAGCGCACCTCTGGCCAGTTTGCCTTCCAAGCAAAATGAACATCCAGGTGCATTGCTCAAAGTTCCACCCACTGGGAGGATTTTCCCTCTCTACTGTCCTTTAAGGATATCCCAGAATGGGGTCGTAGTGCTTCAGCTGTTGACCTTTGGGTGGTACCTGCATAATATGCAGAACCATCTGTAAACCAGGTCTGAGTTTTCTCTTCCTCGGTCAACTGTAAGGAACTCCTCAAGACTTGTAAAGAGAAAATAAAGAGAAGGTCTTGCAAAGAGAAGGTAATGTGGCAGGAATGGGAGCTGGGGGCATTTGGGCCACTTCCTGATATGACTTATTTGTGCCTTCAGTACCTGCTCTAGCACTATCTCTTATATACCATTTCCATTTGATGATGAGTGCTGCTGTGCACACCCAAAGTTATGGCTTGGTGAGTCAGACAACACCCAGTAACTGGGTGACCCATGATTAAGTCAGACAACACCCAGTAACTTGGTGGCCCATGGTTAAGTGTTCAATCTATACTAAAGCCCAGTAGCAAGTTAAAGCTGTTTCTCAAAAGGAGAGTGGTTATCTGCTGTTGATGGTAAGACTTTGCTCCAAAATCCTAAGGGCCTGTGTTGGAATGCTCCTTTGGGCTTACTAAAGGTTCCAGACAGCATCTGTATTTGCCACTGGCACTTCCAGCACCAGTGGATTTGCTGGGTCATATGACCCAAGTGACAGAACAGAGCCTCCTCTTTTTCCACTCAAAACTAGCAGCTTTTCTGATCACTTGGTAAATAGGCCAGAGTAGCACAACTAAATGAGGAATATGTTGTCTCCAAAATCCAAAGAAGCAACTAGGCATGGTGCCTCTTTTTCAGTCATGGGAGGGGCCAAGTGCAACAGCTCATCCTTCACCTTAGAAGGGTTATCTCAATGTGCCCCACACCACTGGACACCTAGAAATTTCACTGAGGTGGAGGGCCCCTGTATTTTTGTTGGATTAATCTCCCATGCCGTGACACACAAATGCCTTGCCAATAAGTCTAGAGTAGTGCTGCTTCTTACTAAGTCCAATCAACATGATATCATCAATATAATGGACTAGTGTGATGCCTTTTGGGAGGGAGAAATGATCATGGTCCCTGTGGACAAGATTATGACATAAGACTGAAGAGTTGATATACTTCTGAGTCAGGACAGTGAAGGTATATTGCTGGCCTTGCCAGCTGGATGCAAACTGTTTCTGGTGATCCTTATTGACAACTATTGAGAAAAATACATCTGCCAGATCAACAGCTGTATACCAGGTACCAGGGGATGTGTTGATTTGCTCAAGCAATGATACCACATCTGGAATAGGAGCTGTAATTGGAGTCAATGCCTAGCTAAGTTTATGATAATCCATTGCCATCCTCCAAGACCCATCTGTTTTCTGCACAGGGCAAATAGAGTTGAATGGAAATGTGGTGGGAATCACCACCCCTGCATCCTTCAAAGTCCTTAAGGGAGGCACTAATCCCTGCAGTTCCTCTGAAGGAATCTGGTATTGCTTCTGATTCATTATTTTGCTAGGTAAAGGCAGGTCATTTCAATCACTTGACCTCCATAAGTCCCTACTCTGATTGGTGGACCAGAGTGATATTTTGGGTCTTCTAGAATCATGTCACTTCTGAGCCGGTGTCTAATAATCTCCCAAATGTCTGATCATTTCCTTTTCTCCAGTGCACAGTCACCCTGGTAAAAGGTCATAGGTCTCCTTGAGGCAAGCTGGGAAGAAAATTTTTGGCAGTGTAACAGGGTCCTTCCCCAAGGGTACCCAGCCCTCCCCTCATTCATGGGACTCTAGGTCTGTAAACTGTCTCAAGTTTGGGTATTGATTATGGGGCCGTGACTCTCTGTTTTATAATTCAAGTTCAACTTTTGTTCATTTGACCTAGAATTCTTCTGCTTACACAACTCAAACAAGAATTTAGTAGACTACCCATCTATTTTATTTCTATGTACCCCACGATCTACTAGTCAATGCCACAAGTTTCTGTTAGTCAGATTATTTTGACTGCTGCTTTAAGTCTGCTGTCCATTATGGTGTCCATGTCCATAATGGTGATTAACTGTCACCACATGGCTTCTGCCAACTCAGGAACTGATCTTGCCCATTGTGTTTAAGGACTTCAGCCCAGAGAAAGCAATTCCCACAGTAATAGCTGACCTATTAAGAAGGGTGACTACAGAGCTCTTCAGGGATGATGGAACTAGTCTCACAAATTTATTTCTCAAGGTTCTGGTAGAAGATGTGTCTTCTGGACATTGCCGGGTTGCGTGAACAGGTCTTAAATGATAAATCCACTCTAATATTGCAATCTTTCTAAGCCCCTGGATCTCCTCATCTACTTTATACCAGCGAAGTTCTGACATTTTTGACCTCAGGTAATGTCAGCCACCTTTTGACCCAGGTTGCAGCCAACCATCCAAACAAACTGTTAGTGCCCTGTCTAAACCCTTGAGCTACAACATTGAATGCAGAATCTCTGCCTAGTGAGCCCATGTCAATAAATTCAGCTTGATCCAACTTTATATTTCTTCCACCATTATCCCATACTTTGTACCTCACCTTTCAGGGCCTGTTGGGACTTTAGTCTAGTTATAGGTCTTGAAGGAAAGCAGGGTGGTGGTGATGGGTCATGAAAAGAAGCAGAACTGTCTTTCAAGCCAACTACCTCAGGGCCTTCCATTACAGTTTTATATGGCTGTTTTCCCAGGGGAGGTGGTTACAGGGTTAGCACGCATTGAAGTGTTAATCCCTTCAGGTGGAAGTTGGATGGCTGACTCTTCTGGGAAGATTGGAGGCTGGGAAACTGTTTCCTTGGGGCAGGCTGGAAGTCAGGAATTTTTTTCCTCAGGGCAGGCCAGAAATTGGGTATCTTTTTCCTAAGGGCAAGCTGGGGGTGAGGCAGTTGTTTCCTTAGGGCAGTCCATTACAGGTCTATCTAGGAAAGACTTAGCAGACTCCAAGGCTTCCATGTCCCCATTGCCAACATTATTAAGCCATATATCCCCATACCAAGTTCCAATATCCCATTCTTTCCCAATTGAAGCCCTTGCTTTAATGGACGATACCCTGCAAGGCTGAGATTTTAGTTTATGTTGTAAACCTGCTACTTGCACAATGAGACTCTGTGTCTGGTTTTCAAGGAACTCAAGTCTGCAACCACAGAAAATAAGATTTTCTTTCAGGGCACACATGGAAACTTTTACATCTTTCATTTGGCACTTAAGTTGCAAATTTGAAGCCTTCAGCTCATCCCTTTCCCTCATAACTGTATCCAGCATATCTAACAGCAATCAGCCAACACCATTATACCTTTTAATACCACAAAACTTCATTAAGGTGTCAAAAACACAATTATCCAGAGCTTTACCTCATATAAGTGTACAATTAACAGAATTAAATGGTGAAATTTCACATACCTCTATTGCCAACTCACCCCATGGACTGTCAGTGCCATCTCGATCCTTGGAAACAGGCTCATTATTACCTTTGAGTCTAATCAGAGTAGAAAATCAATTGTAAATACCCATTTTTAAGATTCTGATTCTCAAGAACCACTTCCAGTATCAAGCTGTTTTAGTTTTGGTTCTCTAGAGAAACAGAACCTACAGGAAATGTCTGTAAATATGAGATTTAAAAAGGTGTCTCACACAACTGTGGGAATGGAAGAGTCCAAAATCCGTAGGGCAGGCTGTGAAGCTGGCGGCTCTGATGAAGGGTCTGGATGAACTCCACAGGAGAGGCTCACTGGCTGAAGAAGCAGTGAAAAGTCTCTCTTCTTCCTTAAAACTCTTCAACTGATTGGGTTATCTTATTTGCTGGAGATGGGCCCTTAACTGATTCTAGATGTAATCAGCAACAGCTGATGATGATTTAATAAATCAGGCTTTTGGTTTATTAACTTGTCATGAAATATCCTTGCAGCAACGGGTAGGCCTGCACTTGCCTCACCAGACAACTGGGCATTATTACCTGGCCAATTTGACACTAGAACTTAACCATCAACGAAACAACAAAAATACAAAAGTAACAAAGTACAAAGAGATATAGCCAAAAAGCCAATAGATAAATTAAAATGGAATACTAAAATAATCACATAAACCAAAGGAAGGTAGGAAAGTAGAAATAAAGAAACAAAAAGTAGAGCACACAAATAATAAATTATAAAATATCATATCTAAATCCATCGATACCAACAACTACATTAAATGTGAAAGGTCTTAACTTACCAATTACAAGAAAGAGACTGTCAGGTTGAACTTTTTAAAAATAGATCAAACCATATGCTGTCTGAGAGAAACAGACTCTAAATGTAAAAAATATGGATACATTAAAAGTAAAAGAGTGAAAAATGATATGCTATAAAAATAATAATCAAATTCAAGAGGAGTATTGCATTACTATCAGACAAAATAGATGTATTAGGGCTAACAGGAATGTTATTGGTTGATGTTTTAGTTTGCAAAAGTGCTGAAATGCAATATACCAGAAACAGAATGGCTATTAAAAAAGGGGAATTTATTAAGTTGCAACTTTACAGTTCTAAGGCCATGAAAAAATCCAAATTAAGGCAGGAGTATAAAAATGTCCAAGCTAAGGCATCCACAAAAGGATACCTTGGCTCAAGAGGGCCAATGACATTTGAGGTTTCTCTCTCAGCTGCAAAGGCACATGGTGACATCTGCTAGCTTTCTCTCCAGGCTTCTTCAATGGCTTTCTGGGGCTTTCTGCATTCTTTTGGCTCTGTTGGTTCTAAAGCTTTTTCCAAAATAGCTCCCCCTTGGGGCTCCAATAAGTGACCCTACCTTGAATGGGTGGAGATCTGTCTCCATGGAAACCATCTAATCAAAAGTTACCACTGGGCAGGCAACAGTAACTCCGTGACAAAGTTCTCACCTGCTGTGCCAGAGACCCGGCTTTGGTTCCCAGTGCCATGCAAAAAAAAAAAAAAAAAATTTACCACCCACAATTGGGTAGGTCACATCTCCATGGAAACAATAAAAAAGATCCCACCAGGCATATTGTTCAAGGATTAAAGAACATGGCTTTTCTGGGAAACATAATAGCTTCAAACCGGTACAGTTAGGGTTTAGCCAACTATGGCAATTAGCAATATCTAGCTGAAGGTTTCATAAGAGTAGCTCTCAGAATAACCTCTTGGCTCCATTTGAACTCTCTTAGCTACTGAAATACTAGTTTGTTACATTTCTTTCCCCCCTTTTAATCCAGAAAGCATTGTCAATCCCTCAGTGCCAGGACTAAGCTCAAACCCTGGGAGTCATTTCCCCCATTGTCAGGGAGACGGGGAAAACCCTGCACAGTACATTCTCCTTAGCAGACCTTCCTGATAGAGGGTGAAGCTCAAGAAAATCTCAGTCTGGCTGCAAAATCAGGAAACAGACATCCCAGGAAGTAAATCCCAAAGTTAACATTTTAAAATATTAAAATATACAGTGCACAATAAAAAAGTACAAGATAAAGAAACAGAAAATGATGACTCATCTAAAGAAGAGGCTAAAAACACTAGAAACACCTGACAAAGAAGACAGAATGTGAACATACCAAACAAAGCTTTTCAAAAAATGATGTTTGAAATGCTTAAGGAGAGGAAAGAAAGTACAGAGAAAGAACTACAGAATATTAGGAAAACAATAAATGTATAATATGAGAGTCTAAGCAAAGAGATAGAAATTTTAAAAAGGAGCCAAACAGAACTGCTAGATTTGAAGACCAAAAAAATTGAAATGCAAAATACCCAAGGAGGGTTTCAAGAGCAGAATGGTATGGCAGAAGAAAGAATCAGTGAACTTGGAGACAAGACAAGACAATGAAATGAGTCAGACTGAGGAGCAGAAAGAAAAAAAAGATATATTAAATGCAAAAATAGCCTAAGACAAAAAGTGATTATTTCAGCAGTAAGAAGAGAGAATTTTCATCTTGACTTCAATAAGCCAGGTTTTCCTGGGGAATTCATCAAAAACCTTCAGCCTGCCCTATGAAATTTGGACCTATGCATTCTCACAATTGCATGAGACACTTTTATAAAATCTCATCATATTTACAAATACCTCCTATTGGTTCTGTGACCCTAGAAAACCCTGACTGATACTGATATATATACATTTTTAATAGCCTAAGACCATCAAGCACACCAATATACACATGGGAGTCTCAGAAGGAGAAGAAAGAAAAGAAGGGGCAGAAGGAATAGTCAAAGAGATAATGACAGAGACGTTCCAAAAGTTAGCGAAAGACATAAATACACACATTCAAGAAGCTCAGAGAACACCAAACAGGACAAACATGAAGAAAAGTACACCCAATCATGTGTTCATTGCATTATCAAATGCAAAAAATAAGGAGAGAGTTCTGAAAGCTCGAAGAGAAAAGTAACAAATTACTTACAAGGGAATCCCAATAAGATCAAGTGTTGATTTCTCATCAAAAACCATGGCGGCAAGAAGGCAGTGGGTTGAAATACTTAACGTGCTGAAGGAAAATAATTGCCAGACAAGAATCTTATATCCAGCGAGACTCTTCTTTTAAAATGAGGGGGAGATTAAGACATTCTCAGATAACAAAAGCTGAGGCAGTTCATCACCACTAGATCATCCCTGCAAACAATGCTAAAGGGAGTTCTTCAAACTGAAATGAAAGGACACTAGACAGTGATTCAAAGCAGCATAAAGAAATAAAGACCTGTAGTAAGGTAACCATTTTGGTAATTATAAATGCCAGTGTAATTGTATTGTATTGTTTGGTACATAACTTCATTTTCTTCCTTCCTACTGGTGCTAAAATGCAAATGCATAAAAATTAATGGTAAATCTAGGTTTTTGGACATACAATGTCCAGAATGGTAGAATAAAGACCTGTATTATCAATAGTGACTTTAAAAGTAACTGGATTAGGGTGCATGGGTAGTTTAGTGGTTAGAACGCCCACCTTTCATGTGGGAGATCCAGGTTCGATTCCTGGACCATGCACTAAGATAAATAAATAAATAACTGGATTAAGCTCTCCCATCAAAACACAGAGATTGGCAGAATGGATAAAATGCATGACCCAAATATATGCTGCCTGCAAGAGACTCACCATAAGGTCAAAGATATAAGTAGATTGATGGTGAAAGTATGGAAAAAATATGCCATGCATGTAGAAACCAAAAGAAAGCTGGAGAAGCTATATTAATACCGGATAAAATAGACTGTAAGTAAAAAACAGGTATGAGGGACAAAGATGGTCATTACATACTGATAATGGGGACAATTCAATAGGAAGGTGTAACATTGTAAAAAGATGTGTACTTAGCATCAGAGACCCAAAATATATGAAGCAGATATAGATTTGGGGCAGGCCACAGTAGCTCAGCAGGCAAGAATGCTCACCTGCCATGCCAGAGGACCCGGGTTCGATTCCCGGTGCCTGCCCGTGTGAAAAAAAAAAACAAAAAAAAATACAGATTTGTAGGGTGAAATTGATGGTTCTACATTAATAGTAGGAGACTTTAACACACCACCCTCAATAACAGACAGAACATCTAGTCAGAAGATAAATAAGAAAGTGCAGGATTTGAATGATATATTAAACCAACTGACCTAACAGTCTTAAACCAAACACTGCACCCAACAAAAACAGAACATGTATTCTTCTCAAGTGCACATGGAACATTCTCTAAGACAGACCATATGTTAGGTAGCAAAACAAGTGCAATAAATTAAAAAAATATTGAAATCGTGCAATGTATATTCTTCAACCACAATGGAATGAAGCTAGAAATCAATAACAGGGAGAAAGGGAAAATTCATAAATATGTGGAAATTAAACATGCTCTTGAACAACTAATGGATTAAAAAGGAAATCAAAAGTGAAATCAGGAAAATCTTGAGGCAAATGAAAATGAAAATACAACATACCAAAACTTATGGGATGCCACGCAAGCAGTGCTGAGGGGGAAATTTATACCTCTACATGTTTACATCAAAAAGGAAGTTAGAGCTTTTCCACCCGCTGCTCCCTACTGTCAGCGCCGCTAGGCTGCTCCACGCTTCTGAGCTCGGGGCTCCCAGCTCCTGCCAAGCCAGCACCGTCCACACCACCTAGCTCCAGTTGCCATCACAATCATGTACCAGGACCTCATCAGTCATAAGGAGATGTTCTCCGATATTTACAAGATCTGGGAGCTCGCAGCCGGGCGATCTCCAGCTGATGGAGGGCAAGATGGGCAGTAGGGCAGAGGGTGGTGTTGATAACACGCTCATTGGTGGAAATACCTCTGCCCAAGGCCCGGAGGATGAAGGCACCAGAAGCATGGTCATCATCAGTGTTGCTATTGTCATGAACTGTCACTTGCAAGAGGCCAGCTTCACAAAAGAAGCCTTCAAGAAGTACATCAAAGATGACATGAAGTTGATCAAAGGGAAACTTGAAGAACAGAGATCAGAAAGAGTAAGACCTTATATCAAGCATATCCTTGCTAATTTCAAAAATGATCAGCTCTATATTGGAGAAAACATAAATCCGGATCGTATGACTGTTCTCCTCAACTACCATGAGGATGATGTGACCCCATATATGATTTTCTTGAGGGATGGTTTAGAAATGGAGAAATGTTCAAGGAATCTTGCAATTCCTTGAATCTCTCTATCACCTCTCATCATAACTGGCTGCTGCTTTTCATCAACACAATGCCAGGACTTAGACAGATGGATTGATGCCATCTTGATCTCATTTATTTTGACCTTGATTTATTTGGAGTAGAGACATAGTTTTTTACGGAAAACATGTCATGTTGGTTGTCTAAAAGTAAAAATGCATTTAAACTCATTTGAGAGAATGCCACTTAGTTTAATATATTTAAAGTAAATTCACCCTGTAGTGTTCTTGGACAAGCTAGACCTGTTTGTAGATTACTATATAGCAAATTACTGTCTTCAGATCATGTCTACAGCTAACCTATTTTTGGAACTGAAATAATAAAGCAAGAACCAAAAGTCTAAGTTCTGACTTGAAAGGAGGAGATGATGTTCACAGCAGTACCATCATTTGAAGTGGATCTTTATACATTTCATCATCTACAAACAGCAGTGTATAACTCTGAAAGAGTTTTACCAAAAGAATAAAGAGACTATAAAGCAGTTGGAAACTAAGTATTGTCTGAACTTGTTTATCCTAAGTCAATTAGAATCAAATTCTAGAGAAATTTGGAAGTCTCCTGGAATAAATGGCAAACTCCCTGGCTCTGGAATAGTAACTATGGAACAGGGGTCAGGCAAACTGGCCTGTCCTATCACCGGCTTTTGTACAACTCATGAACTAAGATGGTTTTATATTTTTAAATGGTTGTAAAAAATTAAAATACTTTATGATGTTAAAATTATATGAAATTTAAATTCCAGTGTCCAGTTTTATTGGAATGCAGACTTCCTCTTTTGATTAATGGATTGTCCACAGCTGCTTTCACACAACAGCAGAGTTGAAGGGTTGGACAGACTGTAGGGCTTGCAAAGCCCAAGATAATTACCAGGTCGCCTTTTACAGAAAAGGTCTGCCAACCTTTGCTGTTGAAGATGAAATTGTAGAGGGAATATGGAGCTGGTGGGCAGAAGAGAAAGTAACTTTGTCAATATATTGTATCTGATATGTGACACCTGTGACTCAGAGTTAGAGCTCTAAAGCTATGAAAGTCAGCACTACCCCAAACAGGAACTGTTTAAAAAGTTGAAAAAGTGATCAGACATCAAGTAGAGACATGAATGAAGCTGATTTGGATAGGACTAAGGTATGTCAGAAGACTATGTAAAGAATAATATCATTCATGCTTTAAAACTTCAACTTCTGTTTATTTGGTTTAAAATTTATATTTTGGGTAGTGTATTTCCTGATTTAACTTGTATGTTCAGTTTAGTTAACACCGTAAGTACACGGAATCTTGACTAGGGCATGAGATTTTGTTGGTTTGTCCAGGTTAGTGTGATGCCCTAATAAATCCCAGAGAGATTTGGACAATGAATAAAGAAGTATTTGCACATTCCCCTTGGGGAAATGGGGAAAAAGGTGGCAATATTCAACTTTCCAATTTGGAGAATTTCTGATGTTCTAACAAACATCAATCACATCAATAGGCCAAGCCCTCGATTTGGGGGTCGCCCCTATGATCTTATTCCTGTAAAAGATAGGCTAAGCCTACTTAAAATTATGCCTAAGAGTCACCCCCAGAGAACCCCTTTTGTTGCTCAGATGTGGCCTCTCTCTCTCTAAGCTGACACAGCAAGTGAACTCACTGCCTTCCCCCTCTATGTGGGACACGACTCCCAGGGGTGTAAACCTCCCTGGCAACATGGGACAGAAATCCTGGGATGAAACAGGACCCAGCATCAAGGTACTGATGAGAGAAATGAGACAAAGTAAAGTGTAGTGACTGAGAGATTTCAAACAGAGTCGAGAGGTTATCCTGGAGGTTATTCTTACTCATTATATAGATAGCCCCTTTTCAGTTTATGGTGTATTGGAGTGGCTAGAGGGAAGTACCAGAACTGTAGAGCTGTGTTCCAAAGCCTTGTTTCTTGAAGATGATTGTACAATTATATAGGTTTTATAATGTGACTGTGTGATCGTGAAAACCTTGTGTCTAGTGCTCCTTTTAACTAGGGTATGGACAGATGAGTAAAACATATGGATAAAAAAATAATAACGGGGGAACAAAGGTTAAAATAAATTGGGTAGATGGAAATACTAGTGGTCAATGAGAGGGAGAGATGAGGGGTATGGTACATATGAGTACTTTCTATTTTCTTTTTTACCTCTTTTTCTGGAGCGATGCAAATGTTCAAAAAATGATCATGGTGATGAATGCACAACTATGTGATGCTATTGTGACCCACTGATTGTATACCATGTATGGAATGTTTGTATGTTAAGAATGTTTGTGCGTCTGTGTGTTGTTTTATTAACAACACATTAAATATATATATATACTGTATCTGAAAAGGCTGTATATATCAGCATGAACATGAAAATGCTCTGAACATAAAAATGCATCTCTGACAGACCTTGAGTGACTAATGTCTGCTGCTAAACTTTATACTACAAATGCAAGAAAGAAAGGTCCTCACGCTTTCTGTCTAATTGTGACAGCCAAGATGGAGTGAGGAAATCCAAGAAATTCTAAAAATATAGGGAAGGGGAAATGATCTTTGCAACTCAGAAATAAACTTTAAATAGCAAATAGCGAAAAAAAAAGAAAGAAAGAAAGAAAAAGAAGACAGACTTCGAATCAGATTCCTCTAACCTCAACACTAGAAGAACTAGAAAAAGAAGAGCAAAC
>PVIY010010428.1:0-26278 GCA_004026745.1 Myrmecophaga tridactyla
TTCTAGATTTTCTGCTATGTTTGTTGCTCTGAAATAGGTAATAATAGACCTTCCAGAAAACGGCCAAGTAGGGACAGGGGAAAGGGTTGATCCAATCTCATTATTCAACTGTAGGAACTTGAAAGGGACAAGGCATTAACCTTAAGCCACCCTGTCTTCTGGCAGCCATAAGTTCTCTTCCCCTTTGGCTAATAGGCTGCCTCTGTTGGGAGTAGAATTTCTAGGTGATTCCATAAAAACAGCTGCTTTGCAAAAGAGTTGTTGCTTCCTTCATATTATAGTTTAGGGAATCTTAGGATGTATAGTTCACCACTCCCAGAGGAAAATGGTTGCCTGGATTTAGAAAAGGAGCTTGTTATTATCATTCATGTGCCTTTAGAAAAAGGCATTGGCAGTTGGTCAACATGGCAGTGCCACACTGACCCACGTGAGCCCAGACCCTGGGTGGGCCTTGAAACTTCAGTTTGCATAGCCCCTGCCCACCCTGCCCGAGGTCCACAGAACCAGCCAGACTAACAGTTGTGGATGGGAAAGAAAAGAGCCAAACCCACGACCACAGAGATACATCAACAGCAATACACTGTTCATCTTCTAGGTCTTCAGAGACCTGTCATCCTAGGATTCAATAGATTCACTCCTGCTGTTGAGCATGGGGAATGCTCAGCAGTGAAGGCAACCTGGTGAGTTGTGTTGACAGGTCTTCTCCCACCATCTGCATCCTAGAGAGCTTTAGTCACCAGCTCTGGCATTTCAGCATCCTTTCAGCAAACCACTTATTTGAGGATGATAAGGCATGATGGTGGCAGTTTAGATGAGATTTCTGTCCAGAATTTTACAATTTGTTTCCCACTTCCTTTGTGGGAAACACTGTGTCCAGGCAAGCTGTGTGTGGCAAAGAAGTGTGTAGTACAGGGACTGACTCAGCAGATAACAGGAATGTGATTAGGATCACAGTTAGTAGGTTCCCCTTGGCCAAGGCTTTCTCATTCCTTCACCTGGAATACTTTTAGTATTATATTTAATTATATTATATGCAAATGAAGACGTTTTCTTTTTAGTCTTTTCATTGTCAGAATCCAGGTTGGACAAGCAGATGTAACTGGCCCATGGATGTGTCCATATGTCCTCTTTGTAGTGTTGCCAACAAAATGCTGAGTGTTTCTGCAAAAAAATGTGATTTACCTATGAAATGTTCCCCTTTATGGGAAGATTACTGATGTTTATAATTTGGGAACAGCTTCATTTGCTCAGGCAGATACTTTATACTCTGTTTCTTCAGCTAAGATCCATGGACTTCCCCCTCACCCCCGTCCCCCAGGCTTGTCCCAGGGAGCTGTTGATGTACAAGGGTAAACATTAGGACATGACTCCAGAGTGCTTGTGTGACGGAAAGATCTAGGAAGAAAGATATTTCCTAAAAACCCTTCTAAAACAAGTGCAAATATAAAATTGAGTAAAGTACATTTTTACTGTAAATCTTTTTCTAATTGAAGAATAAAATACATATGTAAAATGGCACCAAACCTAAGTACACATTTGGATGAACTTTTACAACATAAAGATGCCTTTGGAATGTTTTTCATCCCAGATCTAGATTAGAATATTACCAAAAGTGTATGAATTTTAAAGGTAAAACCTATTATTTCAAATACATTTTGTGCCTGCATCCGGCTGCTTCAGCTACTCCTCAGTGATCTTTGGATTGGATACTCCCTTTCTCTGCCATTTGGGGGTTTGGCAGAGATGTTTGAAAAACACAGTTTATAATCTGGAAGGCCACAAGCTTAGTCGTGAGATTTAAGTAGCTCCTCTCTTTAAAATGTCGAGGGAAAACCTGCCTGGGATTTGCAGTTGCAGCTGTCTGAGGATCTCAGTACTAGAGATCATTCTTCCAGGAGGTTCTGCTTCCTAGAGAGGGGACTTTTGGAATCTGTCTGGGTTCCTGCTTTTCTGTCAATTTCCATGGGTCTGAAGAACTGAGTGACAACCTCTGTGACTATGTCCTGCTTTCCTGCCTCGCTTTCCTTCCTTTCTCTTTCTCCTCCCACCTGGCCACCCATCTCTTCCTAACTGAAATGATTGAGTAGCGACTTGCTATGTGCCAGACGCCCTGCCATGCACTGTAGGAGACATGAAGATAAATAAGGCATGATATTTGATGTGTGTGTTTTAAAATAAATCTTCAATCAAGCCTGATATTCTGAGGCTTTGCAGCCAACCCACACGGTGCCCTCTCCGTGCCAACAGCAGCCTCAGGGCATAGCCAAAGAATTTGTGGGATTTGGGCTTGTTGCAACGCAGATGGAGAGAAGAAGAAAATTCATCAGGTTATCTGGAATGGCAGTGACTATGCACTAGCATGCCCATAACCAAATCTTCGAGAATAATCCTTTAAAATACTTTTAGGCTGTCTTTTTGAATTCTGGTGCTCTGACAGCACTCTGCTACACATGGTGTTTGGAGGCTATTTTAGTGATTAAGGGGAAAATTTTTATTTCAGACAATGATGACACTTGTGGGTTCTGTAACTATTTTCATTGGCACTTGCAATTTTCTTCAATTGTTATTATAGGGTGATTTTTCTTCCCTATAGCCCTCAAAGCTATGCTCAGATCTCAGACCCACTCCCACCCCTTATTCAGCCCATCCTCCTGTGTGGCTGCAAAGTCACAGCAGTCTCCTAACCGGCCTGCCTTCCCTTGATCTTAACCACATGAAACCATCCTCTATGCAGTAACCAGAGAGACCTTGCTAGAGCTGGAGTTGGCAAGGATTTTCTGTAAAGGGCCAGGTAGCAAATATTTTAGAGTTTGTGGGCCATCCAGTTTTTGTTGCAGCTACTCAGTTTTGCCATTTTAGTATGGAAGCAGCCACAGACAATACATTAATAAATGAGCATGGCTGTGTTCTAAGACTTTATTTACAAAAACAGGCAGTGGGCAGAATTTGGCCCATGGACTGTAGTTTGCTGGGCCCTGCTCTGGAACACAAGTCTGCTCTCATCTTCCTCTTTACCTTCCATTGGCTCCTTGTCCCTCCAAAGAAAACCTCACATTTCTTAGCATGACATACAAAGTTCCTCATGGGCCTCTGCTTCCTTTTCCATCCTTACCTCTCCCACCTCACACCACACTTATCCTCCCTTTACTTCCACTCTTCATACTGCAGTTCTGAGCCACAAATGGTGTTTTGGTTTGCTAAAGCTGCCAGAATGCAATATACCAGAAAATGCGTTGGCTTTTTCAAAGGGGACTTATTTGGCTACAAATGTACAGTTCTAAGGCCGTAAAATGTCCAAACTAAGGCATCAACAAGAGGATACCTTCACTCAAGAAAGGGCAATGGCGTCTGCGGTTCCTCTGACACATGGGAAGGCACATGGCAACTTCTTCTGGCCCTTCTCTCTTGGGTTGCTTTCAAAATGACTCTCAGCTCCTGTGGGTCCTTCTAGCTTCTCCTGGAGTGTTTTCTTTCTGAGCTCTCTCTCTCCATGAGCTCTTTTAAAAGTCTCTAGTAAAAAAACGAAGACCCACATGGAATGGGTGGGGTCACATCTCCATGGGAACAACCTAATCAAAAGATCCCACCCAACAATAAATCTGCCCCCACAAGACTGGTTTAAAAGAGCATGGCCTTTCTGGGGTACATAACAGTTTCAAACCAGCACACGTGGTTTCCAGAAGGACCTGGGTTATTTCAGACGTGCTGTCCCTGCTGCCTGGAACAATGGTCTCCCACCTACTGAAGTCTGTGCATGTCCTCCGACCCAGTCTCCTTTCTGTTTCCCACCCAGAGCCCTCTCTTACCATCAAATGGTCTTGGCAACCTTGTTGAAATCATTTGACCTTAGATATATCGGTTTATTTCTGGACTCTCAATGACATTCGACTGCTCTATATGTCTATCTTTATGCCTGTCCTATACTGTCCTGTTTACGTTGCTGTACAGTAAGTTCTTCAATCAGAAAATGTGAGTCCTCCTACTTGTTCTTCTCTTCGAGACTGTTCTGTTATTCTGAATGCCTTGGCATTCCATCTGAATTTTACAGTCCGTGTGTCAATTTCCACAAATAAGTTACTTGGGATTCTGATAGGGATTGCATTGAAACTATATAGACCAATTTGGAAAGTATTTTCATTTTAACAATATTAAGTCTTCTGATCCTGAACGTGTGATGTTTTTCTATATACTTTGATCTTCTTTAATTTTTTCCAACAATGTTTTGTCGTTTTCAGAGTATAAATTTTTCACTTCTATTTTTCCTAAGTTTTATTCTTGTTGATGCTATTGTCGATAGAATTTTTTTCTTGATTTCATTTTCAAAATGTTCATTATAGTTGTATAGAAATACAATCGATTCTTATATATTGATCTTGTATCCTGCCACCTTGCTAAGCTCACTTGTTATACATGTTTGGGTAGATTCTTAAACAAAGAGTATGTGTTTAAAATATGTGGTGGCTGAGACTAAGGAGCAGCAAGTACAAGCACACGGAAGTGTGAAAGCAGGTGGCTCCTGGGGACCACAAACAGGTTAGCGTGGCTAGAGCTTAGGGTAGCAGGTTGAAGCTGGTGATTTTTCTGCTAAAGAGAGTGAAAGCAACAGTGGGAGCCATGCCGTGTCTAGAGATGTGGTAAGAATATTAGAATCACCCTTAGAAAGAGTCCCAGAAGAAGCTTCTAATCAGCACTGATGACAAACAATCTAGAGATAGCTGAGAAATTCCGTCCCCCTCAGTAAAAGCAAGAACTTCTTGGTCCCTTTGTTATATCACTACCTTTTGTGGAGGCCATTATCTTGATGAATGATCCCTGTTGTCCCAGTACCAGCTGGCATTGTACACGCGAGGCTAGCTAGCTTTGGTGATGTGGCAGCTGCTGCCTGCTGCTATTGCTCACTGGGCTTCTGGAAGGGATCCACAGCTGCTTTGGGCAGCAGTATCCCAGATCACCGTCTCCTAATGGACTTTAGAATAGCGCCCCTTGTTTTGCACCCTCATATAGCTAGACATTTCTGGCTATAGTCTCTGAGCCAGCTGTCCCTTCTTTCATTGAGTCCTCATGGCTTGGTTTTCATATGAGGAGCACAGGCCTGTAGAATCGACTGTTGGCCCAAATTTCATGGCTTGGAATGTCTTCTTGGCCTGGCAGCGCCTGGAAGCACAAAAGGTGTACAGTGCCCAGGATGGGTTGTGCTATGATGAGACCTAACTGAGGCACAGGGAAGCTTAGCAGTGAGTGGTTTTTCCTCTAGGAACCGAGCTCAAGAGGTGCCTCCCTGGGCACTTTGGAAGAGCCAGCTCTTAGAAAAACTGAAGTTTGTACAGCTCCTCCAGCCCAGTCTCCTCTCTGCTTTCCACCCACTACCCTCATTTTACCCTCAAATGCCCAAGCCCCTCCCTGCCCCAGGTCTATGCCCTGGACCCACCCTCTGCACACACCCCTGAGGAATTTGCATGCAGTAGGCTGCATCCTTAACTGCATTTCTGCCCCGGAAACATTGGAGTTGTTTGCAGTGACTGAATTGCTCACCGAGTTTACATACCATTCTGGGCCGAGCTTCTGTTCTCCTCCTGCGCCTGCCTTTTATGGACTTTAACATCTCCCTCACAGTGGAGCGGAAACTCAGACCAAGTTGGCTGCTGACTGTTAGCTCTGGGAAGCAGTAGTGTCACCCCCCCCTGAAATTTTTTCGAGGTTGCTCCTGATTTTATAATTATAAGAGTACTCACCCACTGTGCATTCGCTATGAGCTAGTGATTGTGCTGGGCATTTATACACTTATTTAAGGAACAGAGACCCTAAGAGATATAGATATCATTACCTCCATTTGCAGAAGCCAAATTTGAACCAGAGACTGGTCTCAGATAGCAGCATCATGGTCTTCCCTTTATCATATACTACGGTGTGGTCAAATTATGCCTCATTTAAGGGGGAGGACTGGGTTGTTTGGATGCCAGTGGACATCCTCTCCTCACAGCTGTTTCCTCTGTTACTCTAATAGCATTGCCAGCAAGCAGCAACACTGATTTTGGACTTTCCCTGCCCCTTCTGGGCTATGTGATGCCAGGCTCAGGGGACTGTGGCTTTCACTCACCCAGTCTCAGCAGAGCCTTCTGCAGGGAACATGTCTTTCCAGGTCAAAAAGTTCTAGAACATTTCAGCAGGAGGGGGTCCTGAAGATGAGCAGCTGCCCGCTGTTCTCCGGCTGCATAAATCCTAAAGCTTTCTCATCTTAGCAGAGGTTGCAGTCGGCGTTTGCCCAGCTTTGGTCCTCAAAGAGGGTCCTGCTGCAGGGCAGGACGTAAGGACTGATGCTAGCAGGGCTCTACGCCTTTTCTATCCACTGAGCGTGACCCCGTCACTAGGACGCCCAGGCAGCTTGTCTTCTGCCCTCCCTCTGCTCCTGCTGAGAGTAAGAGCGTGGCCTGCCATCCCTTGTTCCAGAACGCAGTGTCCCCACTGGTTACCCCAGAGCCTGCCTCTTATCTAGCTCCCAAGTCTCCAGGCATGGGGGCGAAAGTGAGTTCTGATTCATGTATCATGCTGTGTACTCTCCAGGCTGGTTTTTCCCTCAGCAACAGTACTCATGGATGCTCAGCCCCTCCCTCTTTTCCTTCTTGTCTTAAACCTTACCTTGCCCAATTTTCTCAAAGTTCTAGTCTGTGTATGGCATCCTTTCTAGTTTTCTGTGACGGTGCATAGTTTTCTTTATTTTTATATTCCTTTGGAGATTTTTTTAATAGCTTTTTTTGGAGAAGTTGTAGGTTTACAGGAAAATAATGCAGAAAATACAGAGTTCCCATATACTGCCACCCTCCCCCAACATAGCTTTCTCTATTATTAACACTTTGCATTAGTGTGGTAACTTTGTTACAATTGATGAAAAAATATTATTATAATTATGCTATTAACTGTAGTCCATAGTTTATATTAGAGTTCTGTTTTTGTTTGCTAATATGGCTGGAATGCAATGTATCAGAAATGGATTGACTTTTATAAAGGGGATATATTAAGTTACAAATTACAATTCTAAGGTCATGAAAATGTCCAAACTAAGGCATCAACAAGAGGATACCTTCAATCAATAAGGCCAGTTGCATCTGAGCTTTCTTTGTCACATTACATCTGCTATCCTTCTCTCCAGGCTTCTGGTTTCAGACGGCTCTCTCAGCTTCTAGTATGTCCTCCGTATGTGTCTTGGTTTCATCTCTCTGCTCTCTGTGTCAGCTCTGAGCTCATTCTATGTTTTCTGCCTTTTAATCTCTTCATATGGGCTCTAGTAAAAGGATTGAGACCCACCTTGAATGGGTGGATCACTTCTCCATGGAAACAATTTCATCAAGAGTCCCACCCACAATTTGCTGGGTCACATCTCCATAGAAACAACCTAATCAAAAGGTCCCACCCAACAATAGGTCTGCCCCCACAAGATTTGAGTAAAAGAACATAGCTTTTCTGGGGTACATAACAGTTTCAAAACAGCACAGGGTCCCTGCTTGTGTTATTCAGTTCTATGGTTATTAAAAAAAAATGCATTCTAGCAACATAAAAAAACCTTCAATTTCTCCTTTAACCATATTCAAATACATAATTCAGTGGTGTTAATTACATTTACAGTGTGCTATCATTGTCACCATTCATCACCTACCTTTTCCATCAACCCAAACAGAAATTCTACCAATTAAGCATTAACCCCCCATTCTTTACCCCCACCCTTACCCCTGGTAACCAGTAAGGGTGGTTACCTTCTGACTGTGTGAATTTGCTTATTCTTTTTATTTCATATCAGTGAGATCATAAGATATTAGTCTTTTTATGCCTGACTTATTTCACTCAACATGTTGTCTTCAAGGTTCATCCCTTTATTTGCATGTATCCGTACTTCACCCCTCTTTTACAGCTGAGTAATATTCCATTGCATGCTGTGCCAGTTTGAATCTGTTGTGTACCCCAGGAAAGCCAAGTTCTTTAATCCTCATTCAATATTGTTGGGGGGACCTTTTCGATTGTTTCCATGGAGATGTGTCTCCACCCATTCAAGGTGGGGTTGTTTGCTGGAGCCCTTTATGAGGGAACCATTTTAGAAAGAGCTTGGCGCTGACAGAGCCCACACAGCCAGGGATTTTTGAAGATATATAGGGAAATGCCCACTGGTGAAGCCTTATGAAATGAGAAGAGAAAGCTAGCAGATGTCACCACGTGCCTTCTCAGCTGACAGAGGTGTTCTGGAACCATCGGCCTTTTTTGAATCAAGGCATCTTTCCTTGGATGCCTTAGTTTGGACATTTTCATGGCCTTAGAACTGTAAACTTACAACTTAATAATTCCCCTTTTTAAAAGCCATTCCATTTCTGGTATATTGCATTCCAGCAGCTTTTACAAACTAGAACACATGTGCATGCTGCATTTTGTTTATCCATTTATCTGTTGTTGGACACTTAGGTTGCATCATCTTTTGGCAGTTGTGAATAATGCTGCTTTGAACATCAGTGTGAAAATAGCTGTTCAAATCCCTGCTTTCAATTCTTTGGGATATAGACCTAGAAGTGGAGTTGCTAGGTCACATGCTAATTCTATGTTTAACTTTCTGAAGAACCACCAGACTTTTCCACTATGGCTACACCATTCTACCTTCCCATCAATAATGAATCTAGCATTCCTATTTCTCCCCATCCTCTCCAATACTTGTTTCTTGCCTTTTTTGAGGGAATTTGAATGAAAGAAAAGTTAAGCCCTTGGTCTGAGCTTAACACCTTGAATCAGAAGCTGCTTTATATAGTCAGATGCTGTCATTTCATTTCATCCTTCTTTCCTTCCTTCCTTCATCCATCCATCCATCCATCCAGTGTTGATTGAATGCCACCATGTGTGCCAGGCACACTTCTGGGCACTGGGGATACCAGTGATGAACAAAACTGACAAATTTCTTTCCTTTATGGGGCTTATAGTCAAGAGAAGAGAAACAATAAACAGTTTACCAAGCACATAATAATACAATGTTGGATGTGTCTCTTAATAAGCGCTATATATTTGGCTTGTGCTTTCTAAATCGATCTGAGAGTCTCTAGCAGGCACATTTTAAATGTATGAAAGTGTACGATTAGCCTCCCTAGGAAACAGACTGGTCAAAATGAAATTCCACCCAGAGCCAGAGGGGGACTGTGGGGGACCCCCAAACAGGCACAACAAATTATGCTGACAATGACCTCTTTCTGGAGGCTGAAAAAAATTCAGCTTTGTATGTTTACCTCCTTCCCGCCTGGCTGTGCCCTGAGCATTCCCACTCTGTGACCAGAAATAGATGGGGTTGTGGTGAAATATCTTGGCCAGGGGCCAAACAGGGCAGCCTTGGCCCAGCCTAGTTTCAAAGTCTCCATTCTTGTCTAATGAGGTTCAGAAGAGCCCTCTCCTCCCCTGCCCCACCCCCATTCTCTGCACACCCCCCATTTACCCACGCAACCATGGAACACAGGACCGTGTTCCGTGTAGGGCCAGAAGTGTCACTGGACCACAGCTGGGGCAGCTGCTTCAGGCCATGAATGACAACCATTCATCCCTCCTGCTGGCGGAGCTGGAATGCCGGGCAGGGAGATTCAGACGGCTGAGATGGCCCCCCACCCCATTCCCTAACCCTGGGTCTGATGCCGACATCTGGCAGAGAGGTCGAGTGAAGCATTCTGTCTGGGTGACAGAACGGAGCGGAGTGCCTCCCTCCACTGCTCACCAACACTGTGCGAGTGTCCTTGGGTGGACCTGGGAGGGCCTGGGGGATGGCGCTGTGCTTCCTATTTGAGGCAGGCAGGACCTTTACTGGATGCTCCAGAGCACAAGATGTGGAGTGCTTGCCGGGAGGAATGAGTCATGGCCCTGCCCCCCAGGGGCCTGGGAAGTATGAGGTTGGTCACGCAGAGCTGCCGCTGAGCCAGTCCTGCTTTAGGGGGGCCCTGTGGCTCAGCTGTTCTTGCTGAGGGGGGCGGTTATGAGGCGCAGTTGAGGAACAGGTTGTATCCTAGCAGCTTGAAAAGATAAAAGCACTAAGTACACATACAACGTGTTTTCCCCCTTATCTGTGCGTGACGTTGTGATTGATTAGGAATCAGCTGGTCTCACCCAGATTTGTTTGGACTGGGTGTCAGTGGTGAGAGGCCCTGGTTTGTTGTCTCATTTAAGAATATTTTGGGAAAGTCAATAGCCACTTGGTTTTTCACAAAGTATTGTTAGGCAGGAGAGTTCTGCAACACGGAATGCCTTTTTCAGGTAGATGATGAAGATGATTGCTTTTGCAGGAAGGAAAACTTTTGAGTAGCCCCAAGGAAATCCTAATGCTAAGACAGTTTTTTGGAGTAGGTCTTTCACCTTCCTTCCTAGACAGAGAGACACAGCTGTCAAGATAATAGCCTAAGAAGAGGACACTGGAAATTCAAGTTTTACATTTTTTCCTTTTCCTCTTGGCACCCTGTTGGGTCAGTATTAAGTAAGGCTTCATAGAGGGTTTTCAAATATCCATCCATTATCAGAACAATGGCACTCCCAGAATCATAGAAATCAGGGTTTCTAGAATGTCCTGAAATGTTCCTAGGGTGAGAGATGTTTCAGGGCTGAAGGTGTCCTCCAACTGAATGTCTGTGGAAAAATTGAAGTAGCATCGTTCATGATCAGTTGAGAAACTTGAGCAAGGTCAAGGTTTAGACTCTCTTTCCCTTCCTCCAATCCTATCCTTATCCCCACCTCCCAGCAAGCCTTACAAGAACTGATGGACTTAAGCCCGCTTAAAAGTCTTATTTACAGACACTGAGAACTCCCTAGAGCCCACCTACCCATTAGACTCTGCACAATTTGGAGCACCTATCAGTAAATACAGCACATTTGAAAATACCTTTTTATTTAAATCTTTAAACTTTTCTCCAAAATCGCAAGTTGTTTGGGGCAAATGTACATTTCTAGTTTTCAAATGACTTGCTACCCAGAGCTGGATCCAGGAGAATACCCTAGGCTCATCCTTGGGAGCTCCCAGTTCCCCATATAACACCTAGGGAAATCCGAAAATCAGAATTGAATACAACCAGTCACCTTGTATAGCTTAGCATCAACCAAAACCATAGTTGGCACTTAACTTGCCTAACGCAAATCTAAGAGGCAGGGCCTGTTTAAACCCCGATATGTTAGGTGACATTTTTTCTTTGATCACCTACTGTGGATCAGGAACTTAAGAAACATTATATTTAATTTTTGCAACAGCCCTGAAAGTAGGCATTCCTTCTTTTCTCTTCAGGGAGTTATTTCTCAGTGCATACATGTCCATTTTATAGATGAGATACTGAGACTTAGAGAATCTAAGTGTGTCTGGGGTTGCAGAGCTAATAGTGGTAGAAATGGGATCTGACCTTAGTTCTGTGTGACTCTAAACCACTAGTCCCTGCTGCCCACTGTAATAGAGGGGGCATTGCATCTTGCCCGTTCTTCATGGAGGAAGCCTGTGTGGACTGTGTGACTGGGTCACTGCGCTGGACCTGTGCTGAAGACCCGCGGAGAGGGTGATTCCAGGCATCCTTTCGCCACCTCTCTCAGGCTCCCGCCCTCCCCTGACTTGGGAGGCACTGTGCTTCTTGTTGCCAAAGCTTAGATGATAACAGCTGTGTGAATGTTTGAACTGAATGTAAGCATGTCTTCCAGCTCAGCCAACAGCCCAGTGAGAAGATATTAAGGGAGATAATGTACCATTTTCTGATATACCACAGTCACAGCCAACTTTTTTCTGGCACTCTCTGACATTTATTAGCATTAGTCAAATACTGCTGCGGTCCTTGGGCATCTCGCCTTGAGCCCTCTGATTATGACCCACTCCTGGGCCAAACTGTGTGAATAATTAACACCATCTGCTGCAACCATTCCTAGACATCATTTAGATGAGATTTTAACAGGTGAACTTCCTCTTGTGGAACTTAAACTCTGCATGCCTGGAGAGGGCTGCTGAGACCTGAGGCTGGGTTGGTATGTCTCAACTGAGCTGCAGAAATTCCCGGGTTTGTATTACTTGTGTTCTGCTGACCCAGTTGGCATGCGTGCTGTGCTCTGCTTGTGTTTAGAGTGGACGATGTCCCAGGAATTTCCATGATGCACAGTGATGCAATGTCACTGCCGTTGCCTGTTCTTGAGCTGGCAATATCAAGAGACGCCCTTAGAGGTCTTCAGTGGTAAATGCAGAGAACAGATCTTCCTGTCATCTAAAAACTCTCCCAACTATGTTATTAGATAGATGTCTGCACGAGGTTTTTTGGTTTGTTTCGTGAAATAAACAAGGACTGATTGTGAAGCTGTAAAGAAGAGCAATAGGCCTTTAATCGATCCCAATTTCATCAAATGTCCAGAAGAGAGAGAACTTATATTCATTTATGTCTAGGCACTGAAAAGGAAAGAGACCTAGCACACTTCTGTTTGATTTTCTTTCTTTTGTCTCCTTCAAGTTAAAGTTCCAGCTTTATTGTTTGTTTTTGTTTTTTTAATCATTTGGATCCTAGTACATTTCCTGGCTAAGCTCAAATCCTTTATTGCAAAGCAGACTCTCCAGGCCAATAGGCTACCAAGTTGGTTCCCAAGTGTAACAGAGTGAATAAGGGTCTTCACTGGTATTTCGTGGCCTGGGTACAAATCTCAGCTCGATCACTTTTTAGCTAGGTGATGGTAGGAAAATCAGGTGTACTTCCTGTCCCTTGATTTCTCTCCAGGGGAATAGGGATGCAGATGGTACCTTGCTCAGAGGCTTAGTTGCTCTCCAGTAGGGTAGCAGCCACTGACTCCTCGGGCCCTGGAAATGTTCTATCTGAAAGGAGATGCACTATGAGGGTAAAATGCTCACTGGATTTTAAAGCTGGTACAAAAAAGAATATAGAATGTCTCATTAATAATTTTGTATTGATTACATATTGAAATAATATTTTTGATAATTCAGTTAAATAAAATGTTATTAAAATAAATTTTACCTGTTTTTACTTTTTTCACATGGCTGCTAGAAATTTTAAAATTGCAAACGTGGCTCACATTACATTTCCACTGGACAGCACTGTCTAGACTAGAGGATTAAATGAGTTAATACAGGATGAAGAACCAATATATATAGGTTTTTTAAAAAATTCAGCTTTCTCTTTAACAGAATCCCACTTTCAATACCAGTCCATGTGGTGTTAAGACTACTATATACAAAAAGAGGTCATCCTTTTAGAACAAGGTGTGAGTGCGTGGGGGTAAAAATAAATAGATAAAACAGGCAGAGAAGAAGAAAGTTTATAGTTCCGTGGATGGGGGAAGCTGCTGTGAAATCACCTCACCCTAATCTTTCCACAGTAAGGTTACCAGACCCCAAAGGCAAAGCATGTTGCCTTGCAACATCTTTTAATATATTGTCCCTGCTGAAAACTGAACCTCTCAGGTTACCCCATGATCCTTCCTTCTGCCTTCCTGAAGTCGTCATCTATTTGGAAATGACCTTGGAGAGGGAGTCTAGTGTGCTTAGAAGGCCTGGGACACTTGAAGCAGGAGGGAATGTCCAACGATTCCCAAGCCCCATGCAAAGATTCTGCAGGAGAGAAGCAGAGAAGGCAGCAATAGCCAGAGTGGGTTTCCCAGAGGGGGTGGGTTTGAAGAATTGCTATTCTCTGTCCTGTGGACCCTCAGACACAACTGTGGGCTCATTTTTCTTACCTTCTCCTGTTAGCGGCACTCACTGCCTTGGGCCTTAACAAGTCCTTCTGGGCACTGATGTCCTACGAGGATTCCAGAGGCTCATTCTTTCCTTTGAGGACAAGCAGTTGTATGCAGCCAAGTTGGCACATTTCCTAAGAAATCAGCACTGTTGGGTTGGGATTGTGCATTTTTCTGCTTCTCCATGGTGCATCCTTCCAACTCATGACTCCTGAAGAGACACAAGCATCTGCTGGGGTGAGATTTTTAGAATCCCAGAGAATCTTTGTTGTGCATAGATTACTCCAACATCTGCCCACCACCTTTACTACCCAGAGTGAATTTTGGAAACAAGCAGGTACCTACATCAGGTGATTTGAAGGGTATGGGGAAGGTCCACCCACATATGAAAAATCTAACTTTACTACCAACACTGTACAGTTTGAAAAATTCATATCTGGGAGTCTGCTATTTAAACATAAAAGTGCTACGTCCCTAGAAAAGTAACCATTTGTTACTTAATGGTTTAGATTCCTTAATGCGACAAATTTATAAGGAGTGGGATTATCAACTTGTTTCTCAGGACAATTAGGTCATAGGAAAAGGGGGAGTTTGAAAGTGCGAAAATTTGAATAGGAATTCATATTTATTCATTCAGTAAATATTTTTGAGTATCTACTGAGTGCAAGGCACAGAGCCCCAAAATCAGGTGTTTTGGGTTAACAGGAAGGAAAGAAGAAAACTTAATATGAATGAATCTGTGTTCTGTCTGAGGATTTTTACATATCATGTCATTTAGTCATCATCTGTCACATGCATACTAATGCACACACACACAAACACAACCTTTTAAAAGACGTTATTTTCTATATTCAGAAGAGGAAATTGAGGCTCTAAAAGTAAACTGCCCCCAAATCAAGAGAGCTAAGACGTGGTGGAGGCAGGACTCATTTCCAGGTGTTCTGATCCCAAGATGCCTGATTTCGCCTCTCCAGGGAAACAAATGGTACTGACAGCCATTGTCAGCACAGGGATGCCACAAGGCGAGAGGGGCCAAAGGCCACCTCCATCCACTTCACTTTGATAGCCCTTTAACATTTGATCACAGGGTGCAGCTTGTTTTAAAACCCATATGGTCTCCTGGGAATGAGCCGGGACCTGGCATCGTGGGATTGAGAAAGCCTTCTTGACCAAAAGGGGGAAGAGAGAAATGAGACAGGATAAAGTGTCAGTAGTTGAGAGATTTCAAACAGAGTCGAGAGGTTATCCTGGAGGTTATTCTTATGCATTATATAGATATCCCTTTGTAGTTTATGGTGTGTTGGGGTGGTTGGAGGGAATGACCTGAGACTGTTGAACTCTGTGCCAGTAGCCTTGATTCTTGAGGAAGACTGTATAATGATATAGCTTTTACAGTGTGACTGTGTGATTGTGAAAACCTTGTGTCTGGTGTTCCTTTTTATGCAGGATATGGACAGATGAGTAAAAAAAAAAAAAGGATACAAAAATAAATAATAGGAGAGGATAAAGAGTAGAAAATTGGGTAGATTCCAATACTAGTGGTCAATGAGAGGGAGGGGTAAGGGGTTTGGAATGTATGAGTTCTTTTTTCTTTTTATTTCTTTCTCTGGAGCGATGCAAATGTTCTAAAAATGAGCATGATGATGAATGCACAACTCTGTGATGATATTGTGAGCCACTGATTGTACACCACGTATGGAATGTATATGTGTGAAGATTTCTCAATAAAAATATTTAAAACAAACTAACCTGAAAAGCATTCAATTATCAGATAATCAGCTGCCTGTGGACCCAGAGAATGGGAGGTGGAGCAGCCCCGGAGAAGGGGTAGTGTGGGGCGCACACACACAGGGGCCTCGGCCGTGAGACTGGGGCGTTGCCCTCTCCAGCAGCCCCAGCAGGTGTGCAGAGAGCCGGGTGACTGAGAACATTTCGTATTAGCAGCAGGACATTGGCCGGGCAGCAAGGAGAGAGCCAGGCAGGAAGGTCTGGCAGCAGAATCGGGACCACTGACAAGTGGCTCAGGGTTCACAGTGGGAGGGATTCAATCCCTAAAAATTCTCATGAGAATCAAGGAAGGGCTCAGGCCTTGAGAAAGAGACATGGAGATGGTCCAAGGGAGGCATTCTTGCAGGAGTAAAGCCTGGCTAATAGACTGTGGCCTGGGCCGGCTCGGGACCTGCCACAAAGTGGACTGCCGCATCACCATCCTACTGCACCGGACTACTTGATTTGGGGCACAGCGTGGTCAGCAGTGGGGAGATCCTGAGGTCCCACCTGTCTAGGCTCCAGGATGTGGGCACAGAGATGGGGGCAGCCTCAGGCTCTCACCAGAGCCGGCCAGGCACTGCACTGGGTGAGGTCTGTAGGCTGGGGGTGGGGGAGGGGCAGAAGGGAAGGGAATTAAAGATATGAGACAAGACATTATCTTTAGGGATTGAACACTTTTCATAAGGGTCATTTGGAAAGAATTATAACACTAAATATACTACAATAGAGTCCGAAGACACTATACGATGAATTAAGTAAATGGTCCAGTGATTCAAACATTGAGTATTTTGAGTTTTGAATACACTGCGAGGCAGTCCTAGTTTAAGATCCTTTTCAGCTCTGAGGCTCTGTCTCTTTGCTCTGTATGGATTGCGATGGAAATGAACCACTTCCCAAAAGAATACAGATGTTCATAATAACCTTAAAGCCTTCACTTTGAGGGGACAGATAACTGTTTTAGAAAATATGGTCCATTAAATAAATCCCTCTTCCTTTGGGATGTTCTCCTATCCTCTCTCTCCCAAATTGATGGGGATTTTAAAATTTTTACCTAAATCTATCTATGGGAAAAACTTTCTGAACTTCGTTGGTTTGGTTTATATGCTTGTAGATTCGGAAATAAATTGCTCTGTATGAAGCAGTCATAGCAGTCTTTTTACCCTTTCACCTTTTTCAGGCTTCAGTGGACTCACACTATCTTAGAACCAAAAAGGTACTTAAGCTCTTCCATCTAGTGCCTGGAATGGCAAATGTCCAGCACATATGCAGTTGCTGTCCCTGCCAGCCCCTGGCTGCCATCGCGAATCCATGTCAGCACTCTCCCCTTGGGTCCTGGTGCCACTGAGCATTCTAGGTAGACACCACCAACTGATTGGGTTTGACCAGACTGTTGACATCTGTTTGCCTTCCTTGTCCAAACTCCTCAATCCACAGATAAGGCTCTAGAGGCCAAGAGCGGTGGGCACATGCTCAAGCCCACAGAGGAGACTGAGAGGCTGAGCTCTTCTCACAGTCCCTTGCTGAATTCTGGTGCCCAGCATGATTCGTCAGGTCTTCTGTATGCTGACCTCAGCCGGGAACTTACAGGCACGAAATGAGGGCAGTCAGGGACAGCATAGGAGATAGAACTGGAAGCCAAGATCTTCACGGTCAAGTCAGGGCTTTGCCGAATACTAACCACGTAACCTTGGGCCAATCAACTAAGCTCTGTCAGCCTCCATATCATTTACGTGTCAAGTGAGATGAGACCGACTTGATGATTCTATATTCTCTCCTGGCACTTCCCAGACACTGTGTTTCAGTCTAAATCTTGTCCTTCCCATCCCCTGCACCAACTGTTTATTTCCACATCTATTGCTTTAATCACATCATCTCCTCTAGTCTTCCAAGTTCCACCTTTTCTTTTCCTGATTATCCTGCCCACCCCAACTCAAGGCCATCCTCCTTTCATTGTCTCTTCTGACCATTGTGATGTAGCAAAGGGAGTCCTGGATTTGGGAGCCAGGGGACCAAAGTCATATTCTCTGCCTTCCCACCCTTAGCTGTGTGTCTCTGAACATGGTCCTCCCTCTCTCTGCCTGGCCAGCTGGTCTTATGGCCAGCAGAGTCCTTCCTGCCTCTAATCTTCTCTGATCTTTGCTCTGACTCATACTAACTTTGCAACCAAAGCTTCTAAAACTCTCATAGTCTGGACCCAACTATTTAATACTTAAATACTAACTATCCTTTTGATTCTCCCATTCCGCATAGGAAAATAGGCCCAACCCAGGACATAATGGAAGAATAATGAGGACAGAATTTACATTCTGTATGGGAAAACTGGACCCATCCAACAAGAATGTCAGGGCCACCAATATCTTTTGTCTCTCCCACAAGCAGCTAGCTCCATACCGGTTGCTTGAAAGATGAAATACTCATCGGGGTGCAGTGATATTACCATAGTGCAATTTATAAAAATTCTATGAGTTGAAAGGAAGTGAATAAGGAGAAGCACATGTGTAGGTCACAGGAGCTAAGAGATCATGTAGAGTGTCTCTGTGTTCTTCCAGGAAAGGAAGGGCGGAAGTACCATGCGACCTCTTCTCACCTTCACTGGGAGAATAAATCCACAGAGGGAGCTTTCTTTGTAGGCGCTACCAAAATCCCATCAGCAACCTGGCATTTGTTCAGTAAAAAAAAAAAAAAAAAAAAAAGACGTCTGCGGTGGTTTGGAGTTGTATGTACCCCAGAAAAACATGCTCTTAAATTTAATCGGCTCCTGTGAGTGTAACCCATTATAAGTAGGACGTTTGGACGAGGCTACCTCAGTTCAGGTGCAGCACATCTCAGGATGTGCTTAATCCTGTCCCTGGAATCCTTTATAAGGGAATGAAATTCAGACTGAGAAGAACAAAGTCACAGGAACAAGAAGCTGAAATGGAACCCAGAAGAGAAGGGAGAGACCAGTGACGCCTTGCGACTTGCCATGTGACACAGGAGCCAAGGATCCCTGGCAGCAGCCCCAGAACGCCACAGTTTCTGGGGAGGAAGGCTTGATTTGGACATTTTCCCACAAGACCATGAGCGAATAAATTCCCATTGTTTAAGCCAAACCATTTCAAGGTATTTTCATCAGCAGCCCAGGAAACAAACACAACATTTTTCACCTCCTCTAAAGAGATTCTTTCTAGAGGAAACACGCATGTAAAACAAGACATTTATTATTGTCACTGTGGTAAAAAGCAGGAGGAATCTTTCTGACTTGTTTGGAGTTTAGATACTGTCCATCACCCCACCCTCTGTGAGTTCTCACAACTGAATACTGACGCAGAGTGCAAAAGGGGAATCAAGTAACAACCCTACATGGATAAGGCTGGGGTTGGAGATGGTCTCCTGGGTCAAAATGGAGTTCCCACCTCCTGGGAAAAAGTGAGGCTGTGGTAATAAGGTTTCTCCTTTGCTTTGCCACTATTTTCTTGGTTGAATCTATATTATCATAGGTCAGAATGGTCATGCCTGTTGTATAGATGAAAACTGAAGAAAGGGGAAATGGTTTTCTAGGGCTAATAGACTCATTGTGCCAACCTACAAGCTCAGTTTCTACCTGGTGCTCTGCACCCTTCTGTGCGCTCTGTGTCATTTATAAATTAAATTATGGCTCTTATCAACCATCAACCAGCACGACAGGTGGTCTGCCTTGCTGCCTCCGCCCATACCCCAGGAATGAAGAGGGGTCTACTCTGAGCCATCAGACACTGTCATTAGCCACCCAATATTTAACGAGTTACGTGCTAGGTCTCTGGGTCCAGTCCATCTCTGTTCACCAACAGCATCCCTACCTGTGCGAGGAATGCAGACACAGAGAGAGGGGCACCTCTGCTCCTGCGGACCCCGGCCCTGCCTAGACTTGGGTATCCTGACCCGGCCCCACCCGCAGGGAAGCGGCCTGGTGGCAGCCCGGGGCTCCCTGCAGCCGCTGGCCCCCGCGGGCCTCCATCCCACCCCCATGGTGGCCGCTCGCTTCCACAGCTGACCTGAGATCGCTGACCACCTGTTCCCCCTCTGCCGTCTGCACGGCGGGCCTCCCTTCTAAATGGGATCTTCACAGTCGCAGGGCGGCCCGGGCCTTGTAAGTGATTGCTGTAAAAGGGGGACCACCCTAGAAGGCGACAGCCGGGGCCTCAGGCCACGGCGGGGCTGAATCCGAGCTGAAACACGGAACTAAGCTGGTGCGCTGGAGGAAGGGAGAGGCAGCGTGCAGCCCACCCCCGGTGAGGACGGGGCTCCTGGTGAGGAGAGATGCCAGGGTGTTTTGCTTTCCATCCGGGAAGGTCCTCTTTGGGACCTTGGCTTCTGCAGTTCTTTCCTTCTGAGGGTTGAACGGCTGCTAAGGTGACATAAATCTTGCGAAGAATAAGGGCAAGATGAGCATCTCAATCAATAATGGGTCAAAGACTTGAAAACGTTCTTTCCCCAAAGAAGAAATACAGGTGGGCAATAAACCTAAAAGAAAATGCTCAGCTGCATTAGTAACACAAGAAATGCTGATTGGAACAAAATACCATTTTTCCCTATTAAATTGAGAAAGACTTGAAAATATGGTCATGGGCAAACTGAGTTTGTGACAAAACCACATCCTGCTGGCAGATGTCTAAATTGGTGCAGCTTTTCTGGAAGGCAGATGATATATTTTTGCAAAACTTTTGACCTTTTACTTACCCTTGGACCCAGCAATTTCAGTCTTAGGAATGTATTCCAAGATTGCACAAAGTTTTAGTTGCAAGGATATTCATTTCAACGTTTGGGGCAGTAAAAATTTAGAAACGTGTTTTCCTTTCCTAATATGCTATAACAAATCACCACACACTTGATGGCTTAAAACAACAGAATTTTTTTCTCTCCCAGTTCTGGAGGCTGGAAGTCCAAAATCAAGGCGTCGGGAGGGCTATATTCCCTGGGAAGGCTCTAGGGAAGAATCTTTCCTTGCCTATTCCAATTTCTGGGGGCTAGCGGCAACCTTTGTTATTCCTTGGCTTCCAGCCGCATTGTCAAATCTCTGCCCCATCGTTCTCTGCCTTCTTCCCTGTGTGTGTCTGTGTCCACATTTCCCTCTTCTGTAAGGACACCTGTCATACTGGATTTAGGGCCCGCTTTCATCCAGTAGGAACTCTTCTTTTTTTTAAAAATTTTTTATTGAGAAAAATCTTTACACACTTGTTTTCTATACCTGGTGCACAATCAATGGCTCACGGTATCATCACATAGGTGTGTATTCATCACCATGATCATTTTTTAGAACATTTGCATCACTCCAGAAAAAGAAATAAAAAGAAAAAAGCAAAAACTCATACATCCCATACCCTTTACCCCTCCCTCTCATTGACCACTAGTATTTCCATCTACCCAATTTATTTTATCCCTTACCCCCATTATTTATTTATTTATTTTTACTCATCTGCCCATACCCTGGATAAAAGGAGCATCACACACAAAGACACAAGATAAAACATTACTTTTAACTATGGTCCATAGTTTGCAGTAGGTGCATTTTCCCCATATAGTCCTCTATTATTAACTCCTTGTAATTGTGACATACATTTGTTCTAATTAGGTCAACCTTTTAAATCATATTTTTCAAATCTTCAGTGTCTTACTGAGTTTGTTATCTGCTTCTATCAGTGACTGACAGAGTTGTATAAAATCTCTCATGATGATTATGAATGCCTATTTTTCCCTTTTAGTTCTGTTGATGTTTATATATTTTGAGGCTACAGTTACAAATTTAGAATCATTATGTTTTCCTGGTAGATTGACTCTCACCATCATAAACTGTCCCTTTTTGTCTGTTGAAATTCCTCTTGTCTTCACATCATCTTTATCTAATTTGACGTATGGTACCAGCTTTCTTTTGTTTAATATGTACGTGCTATATCTTGTTCCATCCTTTTACTTTAAACTTCTCTGTGTCTATACATTTAGAATGTCTCTTGTAAGAAATATAATGTTGGGTTTTTTAAAAAAATCCAATCAGATAATCTTTGTCTTTTAGTTGGAATATTTATTTCATTTAATATAACTATTGATAAATGGGTTTAAATCTACCATCCTATTATTTTTTTCTGTTTGTGATACCTCTTCTATGTTCCTTTGTCTGTGCTTTATTTCTTTAATTTTGGATTAATATTTTTCTAATTATTTTTTAATTACAGTAACATATATAACATAAAATTGGTCATTTTAACCATTTTTAAGAGCACAGTTCAGTGGCATTACTTTTGCAATGTTATGCTTTCATCCCCATCTTCCATTATTAAACAGTTTCATCACCCAAAGCAGACATGCTGTGCCCTTTAAGCAATAACTCTCCATTAACCCTCTCTCCAGCCCCCATGAACTTTTAATCTGCTTTCTGTCTCTATGAATTTGCATAATCCAGATATTTCATATACACGGAATCGTACACTATATGCCCTTTTGTGTTCTGGCTTATTTCACTTAACGTATTGTTTTCAAGGTTCATCCATGTTGTAACGTGTCAGAATTTCATTCCTTCTTGTAGTTGAATAGTAGTCCATTGTTTATCCATTCCTCTGTCAGTGAATGGGTTGTTTCCAGCTTTTGGCTATTGTGACAATGGCTGCTCTGATATACGGACTTGTCGTAGTATGCCAGAACTGCTGTCACAAATGCCACATGGTGGTTTGGCTTAAACACTGGGAAAATGTTGGCTCGCGTTTTTGAGGCTGGGATAAGTCCAAAATTAAGGTAATGCTTTCTCCCAAAGTCTGTAACTTTCTGGTGGGGGCTGTCTGCAATTTTGGGGGTTCCTTGGCTTGGCTCTCTGCCTCCCTCGCTTGGCGATATCCTCTCCTTTGTGGCATCTGTGATTTCCTAGTTCCCGTTATGGGGATTCCAGTAATTCAGATTAAGACCCACCTTCATTCATTTGGGCCACCCCTTAACTAAAAATAACATCATCAAGAGGTCCTATTTACAATGGGTTCACACCCACATGGACATGATTAAGATTTGTTGGTGTCCATAATTCAACTGACTACATTAATTACTTTCAAATAATTTCATCATTTCCACCCTTTATCAACCTGCTTGTTTTTTCGTTCTGTTTTGTTTTTACTATTATTATGGTGGCAGCCCTAAAGCTTACAACATGCGTCTCTTAGACTTATGAAAGTCTGGGTCTTAGAGAATGAGAAGATATAAAAAGTCGGGGAGAAAGAGGATGAGTGTGCTGGTTGCCCCTTCAGACCTGCTCTCCCCTCCCCCATCCCCTGCACCCTGGAGGCAGAGCTGCATAGATGCCACCAAAGGGCCCCCTACTCTTGGCGTTGGGTTGTGTTTGCCCAATAGGAGGTACCAGAAAGAAATCAGAAGAGAAGAGGGAGACTGGGTATATATATATCCCCCTGTTCCATCCCTTTGGGGTTGCTGTGGGTTGGCTCTGAGACCCGTTGCTGACCCCTCACAGGCAGCCCTCCGGGTTGAGCCCCTCTCTCCAGTCTGGTGCCACTCCCTCCCCTTCGCCCCTCTAGCCTAGGGGAGGCTACAGCTCCCCTCTGCTGTGGGCCTTGAGGCCTGATGCTATAGTTCATTAATTCCCTGAGCTCGCCAAATTATGTTTGTGCATGCTGTCTGCGTCCTGCCGGGAACCGTACTGAAATACAAGCATTTCAGAGATATGGGAAGGTGGGTGGGCAACAGAGGTGGGAATTCATTGCCCTGTCTGGCTGAAAGGTGAGCAGGGAGAGGAGGGCTGGGTGGAGTGTGGACCGGCAGTAGCCTCGAATGTTCAGCAAGACTATGAAGCCACTGAACGTTTTGCAGATATCCGTAACCCTACGTCCCCTATTCTAACGCCTCTCTCCTCTCTTGCAGGAAACGCCCGCTGCTTTCAGCCCCTCCCAACTGCCTCAGTGTCCCCCGTCCGGCAGATCCTCCCACCAGAGGACAGAGATGGAGAGGCGCAGGGGCTCCTGCCTTTGCTGCTGCTGGGCGGTGCTCTCCCTCCTCCCCTCCCTGAGCCTGGCGCAGTACGAGAGCTGGCCCTCCTACCCCGAGTACTTCCAGCAGCCCGCCCCCGAGTACCACCGGCCTCAGGCGCCCTCAGACGTGGCCAAGATCCAGCTGCGCCTGGCGGGGCAGAAGCGGAAGCACAGCGAGGGGCGGGTGGAAGTGTTCTACAAGGGGCAGTGGGGCACCGTGTGCGACGACGACTTCTCCATCCACGCAGCCCACGTGGTCTGCCGGGAGCTGGGCTACGTGGAGGCCAAGTCCTGGACCGCCAGCTCCTCCTACGGCAAGGGGGAAGGTAGGTCACCGTGCTGTGGGACGGAGCAGTAGTGTCACTTGGCTAAACCCGTGAACAGTCCTGCAGGAGCTTAGCCTGGGAAAGGTGGCATTCCTCTTAGGAACTCCATTGAGGGCGATCTCCTGTGGCTGTCCCACTTGTGTCCTGTGGAAAGGCAGTATGGGTAGAGTGACCAGCTGTCCTGATCTGCCCGGGGCTTTCCTGGTTTGGGCACTGAAAGTCCCACGTCTTGGGAAACCCTTTAGTCTCAGTAAAAAGGAGCCTGTGCTCATCTTGCCACCTGCCCTGCCCAGGAGCTGCATAAGAGAAAGGTGAGAAAGTTGCACCTTTCTCTAAACCTGTCCCTCAAAGAAGGGCCTTTGCTCTTTCTCAGAGAAGCTCCCCAGGTGCTAGTGTCTCTGACTACCCACCTTCCTGCCCGTGGACAGCTCATGGTTTGACACCAGCATGCTTTTGCGGTTTTTTGTTTTTTGGATTTTTCACCTTTAGTCTTACTGCTTCTTCCATTATCAAGTTCAAATCAATTGGCTTTTAAAATAATTTCCTTGAAGAGCTTTAAGGGAGGGCAGATCTAGGAACCCAGAACCCATTTGATTTTTGAAGGAGGCACTTATCCTCTTTGGCCTCCGTTTCTCCATCCAGAATTGGACTTTCTAAGAACTCTTTACACTCTGATAATCTACAGTCCCTAATGGGAAAAAAGATAAGGGTGAATTGATGGTTATTATGTAAAAAAAAAAAAAAGTTCCAGGAGTTGAGTGTTTCCCACCCCTGGATTGTTAAAGCCAAGGCAGCTCTTCCACCTGGCAGCATGCTTGGATCTGGCTGCTGGATTAAAGCAGGGATTCCCAGACTTCTGTTCTGAACTAATGGATTAATGCCATGGTGGCTACACTAGAATGACTGGGAGGGCTTAAGAATGCAGAATGTCTCAGACCACAAGCTGTGATGTTCTGGTTTAGAAGGTCTGGGCTGGAGGTGAGGACCCTGTAGCTTTTCTGAAGCACCCTCCCTACCCAGCCCCAAGTGATTGTGTTACGAGGCCAGGTTTGGGAGGCGTTGAAATGGATAAATATCAAAGTTCCTTCCGACATGCTTTCTGTTATTTTATAAATTATTGGAGGAAGAAAATGCCTTCCCATGTATGTCTCACCTCAATACAATTAGAAATTTCCTATTGGAGTAACAAGATCAAGAGTCTGCACTTGCAGTAAAATAGTCTCTGAAGCTGACTTTGGGCTCCTTAGCAGTGATGAGAGCAAAGGAGCAAAAAGACAAGTTAGCAAATCCTGGGCTTTTAAAATCCATTTTCTGTCTTATTTTCAAAAACTTATAACACTTCTACATTATTCCTTGTCTATGTTTATTTCACTAAACTAAGCTATCCAGGGAGAACTTCAGATTTATGACTTCTATTCCAGGCTTTCTAAGCCTTATTATTTTATAATAAGCACTTTCTACTGACTCTGGTTTTTTTCCGGCAACAGCTTTATTCCTACCCAAACTTAAAATGTACCTGTCCTCATACAGCATGGCTGTGATTATCCCCACCAATGGTCCTGCCAGGCACAGAGAGCTGGAGAGGTGGGTTTATCTGGGTTGGACTTTGCCATGCAAGCATGATGGAGGGAGAAGAGTTCAAGTGAGTTGAGGGTTTATATGAGAGAGGGATCAAAATCGTGGTCTGTGGACTCTAGGCTTGGTAAGGAAAAAGTAATGGCATGAAAGAGTTGAAGGGCTTTGAGAAGTTGCCAGGATCAGTAGGTTGTGGGATTCTATTGGGATCAAGATGCTAGAAAGGTTGGGAGAAGTTGGATGGGGAGCAGGATGGCTGACCTGGAGGTTGAGTAGGGGGTGCAATTATTGGTAATGGCAAGGTCTAAGCTATGACCATAAGCGAGTTGCTAAGGTCGGGTGGAGAACAAACCTCTCTAGAGAGGAAGTAAAGGAACTTAAGAGGCTCAGAGTACTGAAATGTCATCTGTGTTAAGTATTGAATCATCAAGAACTATGACTAGTATGTATCAAAGAGAAGATGGAAAAAGGTGCTCAAAAACTAAAAGCTCTCTGTGTCAGGGCTTTGAGAGTTATGCCCTCCCTGTAAAGTTCCACTTGGTTTAAGTGAGGAGAGACCTTGTAAATATAAATGTATTCCCATTCATCAGCAGCAGTCCAGGGTTTTTAGGGCTGGGTACAAGGTGCACACTCAATAAATGTTAGCTGATTGATTAATTGAAATTCTGTTTTGGGAGAATATATTAAAAATAAAACAAAACACTTGGCACAACAGTGTTTGACATGGTGACTGCAGAATGTGCCAGGTGCCCCGGAGTGGGCCGTGATGGGTTTAACCTGTCAGTCAGGCTCTGCCGCGTGAGCCAGGAGCACCACAGCTCTCCCGTAGGAGGCTGCCCTTCGGGAGTCCTGGACACCGAGGTTCGCCCTCTCTCTCCACGCAGGAGAGGTGAGTCAGGCTGCGGGAATGCAGCCAGGAGAGCACCA